>JAOTQR010000086.1:6191654-6206277 GCA_025774065.1 Solanum ossicruentum
GGGGAGGTATTAACGTTAACATGACGTCAACGCGCGAATTTTAATATTGGGGGGGGGGCAAAATTTTAATAGTATGGAGCTATAAAATGTAAAGGGGTATATGAATGTAAATAATTTGCTTTGAAAGGTACAAACTTAGTTTTCCTTATTTATCCTAAATAGACGCAATACAAATTATTATAGTTAATGAGCCCATGACTCAAACTATTTACCTTCTTACCCCTTTTTATTTCACCCTTATATCCACATATAAACTATGAATATACTCCAACGGTGTATATATCATACTGGTATCATATAGAACGAGTTCAAATATTTGTGATACTCTGGCGGTATATTGATACCCAGGCGGTATATTGATACCCAATTAGTATCATATAAGATTATGTTGTTTTTTAAAAGAAATAAATAAAACATAAATTTAAAAAATTATTAAACTCTAAATTAGTAGAAAATATATTAGTTGTCATACTCCAACGGTATATTTATTCCATATTGATATCGTGTAGGACTAGAAAATTATTAAAGTTATAAAATTATTTATTAAATTCTATATAAGTAGAAAATATATTCTTGTGATACTCCATCGGTATAGTGATACCCTATCGGTATCATATAATTTTGGCCTCTTTTTTTAATACATACAATAATTAAGAGAAAATTATTAAAGTTGCAAACTTATTTATTAAAATTTAAATTAATAGAAAAAATATTTTTTGTGATACTCTATCAGCATATTGATACCATATCGGTATCATATAGAATTGAGCTTAATCCTTTGTAATGCCTTGTTGGTATATGTATACTCTATTGATATATCATACAAGATGGGTGCTAACGTCAATACATAAATTTTAATATTGGGGGCATAAAATATAAATAGATATATGGATATAAATAATTTATTTTGAAGGGGCATGAACTTAATTTTTCTTTTTCTGATTGAAAAGGAATTATCATGAAATTATAATATGAAAATTCAATAATTATAAAGTTATTTAGAGATATATTCATTTTAAGAAATTCTGGATTCATTCGGCTAAATGTGATCCAATCAGCCAGGTAAGTATTTATTAAAGAAAAGTTTTATAAATGATATCATTTATTTCTGTGAATTTATAAAGAAAATAACATCATAATTTATTGTATATGTTACTCTATTCATCCTTTTTTACTTATTATCTTATACAAATTTTAGTTAATATTTTAAGAAATCTCTTTTTCATCATTTTCTATCATTTTCTATATGAAAAAATTACCGCCAATAATATTTTAAGTATAATTTTTGAATATTAAAAAATTTTATTTTAAAATATTAAATTAATTTAATCTCATTTAGTTTTAAAAATTAGTCAAATTAATTTTTGAAAACCGTAACATGGCATAACTTCTTTAAAACTCCTGCAAAGCTCCAAAAGACAATTAATTACTTTTTTGTTTTAGAAAAATATTGATATTAAAAATCTTATATATCAATGAGGTAGCGGTAAGGTCTGCGTACAATCTATCCTCTCCAGACCTCACTTGTGGGATATCACTGGGTATGTTGTTGTTTGTAAAAATCTTGTATATATAGTCCTTATATTGGAGTATGATATACACAAACTATATATAACATATTGATGGGATATATATACTATCACTATTAATATACTGAAATATATTAAAGAGATGCAAGATGAAGGTTTATTAGATTATTACACTTTTTAAAATAAATAAATAAATTATATGCATAATTTAGTTAAAATTATGACAAGACAAATATTTTGTAATCATAAGATCAATAATTAAGGGATTATTTTGATGGTTAACTAATTAATTAGAATATCCTCAATTATGCATGCATCATGCATCAATCAAAGACATTACAACTTTATTAGGTGGCTAATTTTGTGATCTTGCATTTAGAAGTTTCCCTTTATAGGTTAATTATTGTCATAATTTGCTGTCATTTTTATGCATATTCGTACAACTATCTACGTTTTGAATGTGCTTATGATGTAGCATTTGACGGACTGTTAGCTAGTGTATATCATCTCGTGAATCAATTAAAAAAGGTATAAAAGTATGTGCCTCCAGGTGGAATAATTCCGTCTAAAAGCAAAATTTAGATTGCTAAACAAGTTCTTCAATTAACACTTTAAAAAAAGGACAAAAATTAAATTTATTAGTAAATTTTAAGAAGTTAAGAAAATTTAGAAGTCTAAATATTTTTCATTCTTTAACCTTAATTTTTATGCTTTGTCTTCAACTTTCATTGAATTTCATCAATCTCGGATGGAGTCAAAGATTCACTATTTTTTGGCTCTAAGGTATGATAAAATAAAACAAAATTACTCTTTAAACTGTCTGCACTTTTTTCAATTGTGAAGTAGCAGTTAGTCAATACAACTTTCGACGCTCATCATGGGTCATCCGAAAACAGTCGCTCTATGTTTTTAAACATAGGGGTCAGACTATTTACATCATATCTCTCTTACCTTGTAATGGGCGGAAGCCTTTGAGGCACTGGAATAATAATGTTGTTGTTGTATTTGTTGTCTTCAACTTTCATTGGGTAAAAAAGAAAATGATAAATATGCAAACTATAAAAGTGTCATAGTAAATACTTGAATTCAATTTCAAATTGTTATATATTTTTTTATATCACCAAAAAGTCATTGAATTTCATTATTTTTGTTCTTACAGAACTTTTTTTTACCAATTTTAATTGAAGGAAACCGACTATGGGATTCTGTCGATAACCGACCCAACATACTTCAATGATTATCATGTCCCTCGATTTTGACTCTTTATTTTAAGCGGGTGGCAAGTATTTCTTCATTGTTAATTAGGATGAAATTATCTTTTATATTTATATATATATATATATATATTTTATTTTATTTTAGTTGTTACATATTTAATTTTTACTATCATTATCATTAATTGTAATCATTTTTCTATTATATTTTTCAAGACATTATATTAATTTAGTAATATTACCATGATCATTGCTACTTCTTAATTCATATGCCAGGTCAATAGGAAATAAATAAAGATGAACGAAGGGAGTATATTAAAAACGGTTGGCTTAAAATATTTGTGAATTTAGATATTTAAAAGAGAATAATTGTTTTTTTAAAAATTTTTCTCTTAGCATTAATTATTTTAGAATTAATAGACATATATACAAATAACAAGTTAATTATTTAAAAAATATATATTAGTAAAAAAAATTTAATTAATTTTTTCTTGAGAATTATACTAAATTTTACCACGATAACTAAATTAGGACTATAAGAGTAACACTAAACCTAAAAAGGAAAAAGAAACTTTTTGATGAATATTCAAATTAATCGAATTTCTACTTAAAATATCAACCACAAAAATAAAAAAATCAATTACAAAAAGAAGGAGAAATAAACAAAAAGAAAAAAGAAAAAAGGAAAAAGAGAGAGAAGGCTATGACTATGCTATAAAAATAATTAAGGTTATATGCAACACAAATTTAAAAATAATTGAATTCTAATATAAATATCAAACACTCAATATAAACTTAAAACAAAATATATTTCTTTTATTTTAATAAGAACAATTTTTTTAGTCTATTTTAAAAAGAATAACTTTTTTTTAATAATATTTTAATTTCAATTTATCACATAATATATTTAAAAGCACAAAAATAAAAAACACTATAATACATTTATCAAAATTTTAATTTTTAATTTAAAATAATTTTTTTTTTCAAATTTTAATAAATCAAATCGACAAAAAATATTGTCGTGTGTAGTTGACGCACCCATGAGTAAAGGATATATAGAGTAGTCCTGTGTGTGAAAACGACAATATGATAACGTAGGCTACAAGCAAAAGGTGAATTATAATATAAAGTTTTTCATATTTTATAAAATTAAATGGTAAAAGGTAAACGTCAACTGACAATAGAGCAACTTAGGAATCCACGCAATATCTTACACTCATGCAAAAAGCAGACAATAAAATCAAAATAATATCTCCATTTTATTTTACATGATACACTTTTTTTTTACTAAATAAATATATAATTATATTATAACAAATGTAACAAATATAATATTATAAGATGTCGATGAATTATTTTTAAAAATATTCTAATTATGTTAGTAAATAAATTGAACTGAATTTCGCGAGATATAAGAAAAGGAAACTATTACTACAACAATTTCAATGTGATTACAACATTAATCACCTCAAATGCCCCCCAACGCCACCCCCCAGAAACCCAAACCCTCTATGTAACCCAATCCATTTACTCGAAACTATTCAACTTCGATTCTTACTTTTCATAAGTGAGAACAAGCTTTTTCAAATTGTTCATATGTCTAGAATTATATATCTCTGCTCTTGAATATCTAAAATTGCTATTTATATATCTACAAGGGTTCTTCATTATGTCATGATTCCAATATCATGATCACCAAAAATACAAAAGCTAGCTTCATAATAGAGGGCTGATTCCAAGCTAAATTCAAGAATGGCATCCATGCAATATATATTTATATACCTGGAAATGTGTTTTTTTTTAAAGAGAAAAATCATCAAAATGTGAAAATATATTAGATTCAAAACCCATGATTAAAATATAAATATTGAACGTTGAAGAAAACATGCATTATTTATCTAGGACCATTTCATATTCAATATTAATTCCTCATTTGAAATATTATTCAATTTGTTTATTTTATTTTTCTTTTTAGTCCGTTCAAAGAAAAAGAACATCTCTTGTTCTTTTTCAATAATTCATTAATTTCAACTTTTTGACATGTTTAAAATCACAAGATTTAGAAGTCTTTATAACTTTCTTCAACATCACGTCGAATCAAAACATGCCAAACAAATTGAAACGGATGGAACATATTAAATTCGTGTCAGATTTTCCAAAACACACTGTTTGTGGAAGATCCAACACGCATTCCACTACAAACATCTGACACGAATATATAACATAATTTGAAGAGTTCGAACAAACAGATAATAAAAAAAAAGAGTTAAACAAACAAAAATGAGAATATTTGAGGGATATGGACACTGTATGATCACATACAAAATATTAAAGAATATTTGCATAATATCTTGAAAACAATTCGAAGCATGATCACGTAGGACCACATATTCAAAATATGCTTCCATTTACGCAGACAAGCGTGACTTATTCTATTAAAAAACTTGTGCATGAGATATGTAACGTCAACAAATAAAAAAGCAAGATTTGCCTTTAATTATTTGGCATGCTCGCTTGCTTGATAGCTAAAGGAGAAAGCCATTGCCATCTTCGTTGGTCTCTTGGTTCTTAATGTCTATGGATAATAAAACACAAATTCCATTCTTCACAAACACAAAAACCCCACTAACAAAAGGGAAGGTATTTAACTAATTAAGCACATACAAATTAGGTTCCTCTTGTGAGCTAGATTTTGAAATTCAGCACTAGGCTAAATAACAACAATAACATACCAGTAGAATCTCACAAATGGGACTTAGAGAAGGTGAAATGCAAGTAAACCTTACCACTACCTCTCAGAGGTAGAAAGGTGATTTCCTAAGAGTCTCGTATCAAAAACCCATAAGATTCAGTACTAGGCTAAAGGTCCATATTTTTTTATCATGATATTAGAGTCAGGATCATTCCAGTTCATTATTTCTGATGCTGAGCCCTCTGTCTAGATATCCTAGACAGGCGAAGGGTGTTGTCCTAGCATCCCATATGGACTCGTTATATGACCTTGGCCAATTCTTTCCTTGTGAACTACTCCCTCCTTCACTATCAGATGTCAAAAGATTACTAATTTGATTTTCATTTTTACTTATCATTTTGGAGAAAATCAAGATAGGATTATTATTTATTTATTATTATTATTACCTATTTTACCCCTAATTTACTTATAAAGTTAATGTTTTTGAAAAATGTAAAACTTCTTGAAAATCTTCAACGATCAATTCATTTTTAGATTAACCAGGAAATATTTCTTAAAAAATCGAAATACTATTAAATCAAGAAACACTTCCACTTGTCATTATATTGATAGTAATTATTAGAACTTGAATTATAATTTTAATGAATATTTTTATCAATTAATAGGGATAAAATGAGAATCTCACTATACTAATCATTATTTTTTTAAAAAGTGTACAAACTTAAAATTTAACATCTAATAATAAACAGAGTGAGTAATTAACTTTTGAGGTCGATGTAGACTCAAGATTCATTTCTCTATCAGCTTGCTATCTCTGACAAACACATGTATCAAAAAATTCTGTACTCCAAAGTTTGACCACGGATGAAAAGAAATTACGTAATACTATTATGGACGATTCTCAACGCAGTTCACTAGCTAACTACTATGTCACATTCTTGGATGTGAGAAAAGAAATTAATGCTAAATATCCATAACTAATACTGTATGTTTTGTTTTAAACGGCCCCCCCCCCTCTTAACCTCTTTGGTATATGTCATTGTTTTGAACGGACACTACTTACTTATAGCTACATATAGGGCCCCTCCTATCTACTAGTTTAGCCATTTTGTATCACAGATCCCAAAAATCTATGACAAGGTAACTTTCAGTCACATTGTAATCAAGTCATTCAACTGCAACAAGCCTTTTGTAAATACTTAGTAAGACCAATGTGGAAGAAAAGCATCAATCATCAATTAAATTAGTTCATGCATCAGGACTTTGCTTAAAACCAGTGGGGGACCAAACAATGCAATATTATTATTTTTGTACTACAATCCTAAAAATCTCTCTTTTTTCTTAAATACCATATCTGAAATATATTGTATTACAAAATATAATAGAATAACTTTTAAAGAGACAAAGCAACATCCACAGAAAAAAGGTTGCGGTGGGAAAGCAATCTATGGGAAAGAGACTTTTTATATGTTTTAACTTTTATAAACTTTAGATTTCCATCACATGGGATCTTGTTCGATTTGACCGGACATAAAAATATTGACAACTCCAACTTCTTTTTTATAATTAGGTAAATTTCCACTCCTATATAATAGTTAGCAAATTACATAAAAAGATAACCTGTATTAGACAAATTTGACATGATGAGCTCGACCATTTTTTATTCATGAATTAGATTTTAGGATTAAATTAGACCTAATATTTATTTCTTTATCAATAATGACATAGACACATTATATATTGTGTGAACTGAAAGCAAAGTTAACTAGAACATACCTATTGATGCTCATGTTCACAAGAACAAATCATTAGAACATGGTGACCAGCTAGCTGTCTATACTCTATAGTGGACTGATTTATCTAGATGAAGTTCTTTTTTCAAAAAATAATTATGGGGGGTCGAATTATTTTTCATGTATATAGACTAGCTGCATAACATATTTACCATTTTCTACTAGCAACATGCATAAAATATAACTATGTCGTCCACCAATATTAGAACAAAGAGAAAAATATTAAATCACCTAATGTAAACAGTTGTTAATATGTTGAATTGTATAATCATCCCATGTAAAAGTTTAAAACACTTGCATGAGACTTTTAAGTGACCAGATCAAACAAAATAAAAAGTAAATCTGCATGCATTGATGACCCACAAAAAATTATTAAATAATGTATGGTTCTTCAAAAGTTTAAACTTTTAGAATGGATAAATAATTCAACAATCTATACAATCCTTCAAAGGAGTAAAAATTTTATGTTGGAGGCCATTGCAACTTATGATCACTTACCTGTATAAACGATAATATGGCCAGCTGGGATCCTCTCTCAGTGACGGAGTTATGATTTTCTTTAGGGGTTCAAAATTTTAAAAAATAGGCATATGAATTAATCGAAGGAGGTTTAACATTTATTGTAAATACATAAAAAAACATTTTTACTCCTTCCGTGTCATTTTATATGGTATCTTTTGACTTGACACAGTGTTTAAGAAAAAAAAGAAGATTCTAAAACTTGTGGTCTAATCATTCTTAAATATTTGTATGACTAAAAATCATTTTATTAAGGGTAAAATGAGTATATTGAAATAAAGTAAGGTGACATTCTTTTTGAGACAGATTAAAAAGGAAAAGGTGTCAAATAAAAAGAAACAGAGAGGAGTACGCCAAAGGAGATTCGAATGAATCCCCTAATTAATATGTGGCTTCGTCACTGGCCACCTCCCAAATAGATAAGCAACAAACGTGGAGTGTGAAACCAAACGTGTGCATACCAAAAAGAAAAGGATACTATATAGAGGGAGTACTATTTATCGCCAAATGAAGCTCCTACTTCCTATGTGGCTCCGTCACTAGCCCCCACCCCCCAAAATAGATAAGCAGCCAACATCGAATGAAACCCAAAAAAGAACACACACTTACACGTGTGCACCCGGGCGCACACGTGTAATGACCAAATAATTCAAGCATGTGAAGATAGTGTAAAATTGACAAATTAGAAAAAGGGATGAAATAATTACCTTTTATATTATTATCTGTTTCGCATCCCAGGAGGTACAATATCTCCAAGCAATCCTTCATCAGTTGGGTGTTGTGTAGCATCTAATTGACTTGTTTCTGGCAATCTACGAGCTCCGGGTCCGGTTTCACCTGGCATTGTACGCGATTCTGGTGCAGGAGGAACTACTAATTGATCATGAGGGTATTGAACACCGGACGGATGATAGAATTGTGAAGGTAAAGGTGTTAATTGAGATGTAAATGCTTCATGATTGATAAGTCCACCTCTGGGAAATCCAACTGTATGGTGACAATGCTGTCCTTCATATGTTGTGATTACAATTGAGGAATCTTCAGAGGATCGTTCTACTCTTTTCTTTACTGTGCATTTTGTATTTGTACAGCGGTAGTAGCTCCTGACATGTCATACATATTCATCATGAGTAATTATTTTAACGTATACAATCCAAAATATTGACTTCATCAAAAGTAATATTTACTCCGTACCATTTTATTACGGTGTTTAAGAAAAAAAGAGAAATACTTATGAAATTTGTAATCTAAAATAAATGATAGATGTTTGTACAATAACAACACATCTAGTAGAATTCCACAAGTGGTATGCAGTTAATTCCTCGAAACCCTCGTCTCAAAAAATTGATAAATGTTTGTACGATTATACATTACTATATTAAGGGTAAAACAAATATATTTAAAGTTATATTGTTACTAAATTTAAAAATATATCATTTTTTGAGACTAATTAAAACGAAAAATAAGTCATTCAAACGGGAATTGAAAAAGTATGCAATAATGTTCATAGAATACATTATTACTTCTATTGATGTTTGAAAAACATGTTTGTTGAAACACTGAAAACAAAGGTTTCTTATAGTATGTTGTTAAGATACACTAAACTATAATCACTAATTCTAGAATGTGATATTTTATTAGTGTTTTTGAAGTTGTTTTCAGTTGAAGTTTAGAGTAATAGTTTAAAAAAAAAAAAGGAATTGTTACCTCCCTCACTAATCAAGCACAAAATGAAATAATACTTTTATAGTATCATACTTTAAGAAAAGAAAGATGTATTTTTCTATTTCAAAATTCATTTACTTATTATAATAAATAATTTTGAAACATTGCAAAAGGAAAACCCAGAAAGATGTATTTTTCTATTTCAAAATTCATTTATTATAATAATAATTTTAAAACATTGTAAATATTTCTTAAATTTCATATCAAATCAAACAATATTTATAAATTGGACGAAGATAGTATGTGATTTCATCGGTCCAACGCTTTGTGGATATAATTATCTAATACCTATATATTGATAGTTATAACAAATTACCCAGTAAAACTAATCAAAATAAGCATACCTGACCAGAACACCATAATTATTAAAAAATAATCACTCCTTAAGATACATAGATATGCTTCAATAGTATATAAGGAAAGGAATTAGGATTAGATACAATACTTTCCAACAAATGTTTTATACTTAAAATACTATCGCCTGTCCTTTTTATTTACCATCACTTTAGCCAAACAATTTTGGTCTAAAATATTTGTCACTTCAAAAAATTTCCCAAGAAGACAATTTTTTTTTTCAAATAGCTTTCAAAAATTCCCAAGAAGACAATTTTTCTTTCAAAATACTCCTATGCAATAGCTTGGAGAGGTAATCTGTGTTAGGCAAGTTCGATGTGACGATCTCGACCTAACAGGCAAATCCCTTATTTTCACTGGCAAGGAATTTCGAACTTGACACTTTCAATATGGAAGTCTCAAGGTTAAACTACTGGGCTACCCGTAAAATTTTATAGCAAAGAATGAGCATATAAGGGAAATGCAAAGAATTAGGATGAAAGAGGAGAAGATATACCTTGGAAATGGACTATTTTTAACAGCTTTTTGGCCATATTTCCTCCATCTATAGCCATCTTCAAGATGATCAACTTCACTTTTTGTCATAAATGCAAAGCGGGGCTGCCTGATTCGTTTCTGAGCCTTCTTTTTCACCTTGCTACTGTGGAATATTCAACCTAAAGTAACATTAGGAATGTGATTCCTTCAAATATTTACTAGCACTACAAAATATTAAAATTAAGCATTATTCTAATAAGTGCACCTCCTCAAAATAAAACATCAAATTCCATACTCAATGCATCATTTAATATGAGCCAACCTAGTTTCCAAGTAAATTGTATCTTTCAATTGAAAAAGAATGGGTATTTATTCTTTGAGTGTCCGAGCTAGCTTGCGCATATTTGGACTAATTTTTCACAAGATATATATTACGTTTCACCACCAACATATTTACCTTTCACAAGTAATTGGTATCACCTAGTGTTTACCCTTTATTTTTTTTATATACAATACTTGACAAGTAACGAATTTATATAACAGACTCCAACTGAGTTTGAAATTTAGATGTATTAGTCATTTACTTGTTGTATAAGTGACAAATTCAAAATTATATTTAGATAGTAGTATTAAGTTCGTTAAAAGACTAGCATTAATATATCTACATGAAGCAGATTGAGAATCATAAACGGGAAGGGGCTAAGAGCGTTTCTCAATTGGTTGAGGCCCTTCGTCCTTCATTTGTGGTGAAAGATCGAATCCCATTTTCTTTTATCCCCTCCTCCCCCTTAAAAAAATAATTGATTGTTGCGTAACACTTAGATATCATCAAAATAGTAGTACCATTTATTAAAACGTATCCAAATTCTCCTCATGTTTCTTTGCTTTAAGTAACTCTTACCTTATTTCTATTTAACAAAAGATTAAATTTTTAAAAAATAAAAAACTAAAATTCACTTGGGTTTATAATTAGATTGCACTACAAGTATAATGCATGCAATGAACCTTGAGAAATCACACAAATCAAAAAGCTATTTATCACTGGTAACTTACGCAAAGTATTCTGTATTCACGAAAGAATTTAAGACCCACACATAAAGAGACATAACACAGATAGTTTATTTTAATAATTTATTAATGACTAATTACATAGTTAGAACACATGTCACATGAAAATAACTTCATTATTTCTCCGCCCCGACAGTTAAACTTTCAAAACTAATGTACTTAACAATGGACCACGAAATAATGAAACTGAAGAAATTAAACTAATTTTTTGAGAAAATTAAACTTAGGTACTTTTTCTAAATCCAGAAAAAGCAGATTTTTTTTTAAAAAAATACTTTTTGTAAACAGTATATTTTAGTAATTATGGAAAAAAATTCATCCACGCCATTCCCGCCGCAATAACGGCTGTTTTGAAGCCACAGAGAGTGAGAAATTACCGAAAAAGCCCTTGTTTGATGCTTAAAATTACGATAATACCTCGGTTTCTCTTTCTCCTTCCCCATACACCCAACTTGCGTGAACAACTTGACATTTTTCAGAGCTACGTACGGACACGTTAATGGCTTTTACCGTTGAAATCGCAGTTAATTACGAATTTAGAAACACACAGAGATCGAGAGAGGAGAGAGAAGAGAAGTGGATGATAAACACATGACTCACGCTGTATCGGACGGCGGTCGAGAGGCGGAGGAGCCACCGGAAGCTGTAGATTTCTCCGGCGGATCATCAGAACAGCTAGATGAAACAGGTTCATCGGTGATTTTCCCCGCCACCGCCGTCGTCGGTTCAGTAGCAGTAGAAGTACTCTCCGGTACAGACGGAGTATTAGTAGTACTACTATTTCCCGCCAAATCCTCCTTGATCCGATCAAATCCACCAGCGCCATCTCTATCTCCGGCCGTCTGGAAATTCCAACCGAATTCCGTCAATATACCGGTATCTCTATTACTACCAGTACCGAAGAAGTAAACATTGTCCGATTCATCATCACCGCCGAGTGACCAGCTGGATTCAGCACCGGCGCCGGGAAACTCAGCACCAGGTAATAATGGATCATCAACCTTATCCTTACTATCATCCATAGTATGAAATGAATGAATTCGACGCGGAGAGAGAAAGAATTTCTAGGGTTTATAGAGAAGAAGAAGGAAAAGATAAACGCGTAAAGAGTTTGTATTTAAGGGACTGTTTGGAATACTTTATTAGGAGCTTTTTTTTGGGGGATTGTTGGATTTGAAAGCTTTGTCGCGTCAATAGCAAATTGGTGAGAAGACACTGAGAAAAATATTATAGATTTTTTTTAAAAAAATAAAAATAAAAATAAAAGAAAGAAATAAAAAAGATAATTTAGAAAAATCGCCGTCAACTTCTAAATAGGAGTACTTTGGGAGAGGCTGATATTTAAGTAATCAGAAAATTCATATCTTTCCACGCGCTTCATCTATGGGGGTGGAAATTCTCTCTTCCACTTTTCAATTGACCAAATTACCCTTGGTGAAATCGGAAAAGTTACCTTCTGCTCGGGAGGTCATGAGTTTGAATTGTGAAAATATTCTTTTATGAAAGTGCAAGGTAACATAAATTTTTTCTGATGATTTGATGTTTTTTTTTGAGATCCCACATGTAGCGAGAGTATATTAATTGTATTGAGTTCTCTTTTTTATTTTTAAGAAAAAAAGACTTATATTGATGGAAATTTACTATGTTGAAAGAAAAAAGAGCAGCATGGAGCAGTATTAAAACACTTCTGAATTTGACGTACATTATTAGTTTCGTCTCTAAATTATAGATAGATTTAAAGATATCTCTCTACTTGACGAACTGAATTTAAAGACAAACTTTTTTGGCAACGAAAAGACGCGCCAAATTTGTCATATTATATAGCAAATAGTCTCAAACTTTTCTAGGTGTATGGAGATCTTTATAAAATGTCGAGAGAAGTGTATAAATCCACCTTCCCTCCAAAAAAACGATTAATATGAAGGATTATATTTGTCCAAGTAACGTAACATCCACCTTAATAATACAAATATGCGGCCAAGTGGAAAATATTGCCATTGAAAAGGAATATTTTACATTAATCGTATTAGGTATAATTTAAAAATATTTTTTATTATCATTTTTCAATTATTAATAATTGATTAATTTTTTTTTGTTGGGTCGAATCTTGGGTCACTAGTTAATTAAGATTTCTTCTTTTTGTGGAACATACTTTTCTTTTGCATTACTTTTCAAGTTAAGGACTTTTATAGTAAGTTGGTACCAAACCACAACTTACGAGGTCTTTTAGCCTTTCTAAAGAAAAGTCTTCGTTGAAAGTGAAGTTAATTAATAATGTGTTTTTTCTTACATTTTAGTTTTTTTTATAAATTAAAAGAGTCAAATATATTTATATACCGTTAGAAATAATTTAAATATACTCTTCATTATATTTAGTTTGATTAAACTCTTTATTGTTAGACTTACAAATATACCCTTATTTTAAATGGAGAGGAACATGCAAGGGGGAGCTACTTCTTTGGTAGGGTTATACATGATTAAAATAATATTTATACTTCTTTCGTTTTAAATTAATTAAATTTTTAATGCTTTTTTCAAGGTTCAAAATAATTGAATTTTTCAAAGTTCAAGATAAATGTTTGAAACTTTTTCCATATTTGCCCTTTCATTTATTGAATTTTTATATTTTCTAGGAAATAAATTACACTATATATTTATAATTTTACAAATTATAATAGTGGAAAGTATGGTATATAGTTTTTCTTTGAACGTTTTTTCTTAATATGTGCGCATCACCTCACAAATTCAGTTAATATAAGACAGAGGAAGTATATGTTAAATATCGACCTTCATTTGATTAATTTTTGCGACTATTTTTTCAGATTTTGAACTTTCTAGTGATAATCCTGATTTTTTTAACTGAACATATGGTAATTCAAAAATATATTTAACTCTTCTTTAACATACTTTATGTGTTTTGTCTATCAATACTAGAATTGACAATGAAGGAACTTTTCAATATTTATACTTTTAAAAGAACATAATTTAAGGATAGAATGGGGAAAATTATTTGATTTTATCTTGGTTTAATACATTGACAAGTAATTTGTGACATATATTTTTAATATTATAGATAAATAATAAGAGATGGAGGAATATTATATACAAGATATTCAACCTCTTCTCCGAAGTCCCTTAAAAAGACAATTTTAAAATTAAAACTTAATTTTTCTATCTAATTATTATTATTATTATTATTATTATTATTATTATTATTATTATTATTATTATTATTATTATTATTATTATTAT
>JAOTQR010000086.1:6239268-6252058 GCA_025774065.1 Solanum ossicruentum
TTAAAAATGTATATTTACAAAAATTCAAATATTAAAAATTTTAATATTACAAAAAATTGAAATTTTAAAAGTTTCAATTTTTTACTCCGCCTTGAGCTTTATCCACCCCGACCCCTAAACCCCTACCTTTACCCTCCCTCCTCCCAAAAAGAATTTAAATATTTATTTTAAAAAAATATTTCAAATTGTGAAATATTTTTTTAATGTAAAAAACTAGAAAAAAAATTCTTGAAAGTTAGTACTAGAAAGAAGAAAAAAATTGTATTTTAATTTGAAACTGGTGTATATATAAAGGCATGTAATATGGGTAAAAATGACGAATCAAGCATTTATTTACCGTTGAAAAGTTCATAAATACTGCATATACACGCCCCTTTTGCGTGTAACACACATGTTTTGCCATGTCAGCGCCTTATGTTTAAGTGTTAAGCAATGGGCAAGTTGGAGTGCCTATTTGTGCACTTTGAAAGTTTAAATTTCAACTTAAAATTTTGCTCCAAGTTAAGGGTCTAATTTCTATATTATGGCTATCCTAAAAACCAAATACTGATTATTTGGAATTCTAAATAAGTAGTAAAATTAAATAAATTGGTATAAAAAGTTAAAAATTGGAAAAGTGTATACTTAAAAGGTGGAAATCATTGACAATTATTAAACTCGTCTGTATATTTTATTTAGATATTTAAATTTTAATTTATTTTATTGAGCACTTGACCATATGATAAAGTGTTCATACTAGACACACCAACTCTAACTTTTAATATATTTTTTGTACGATTTCTCAAGTGCTCATTACGTATATAAGTTACACACAAAATATATTTCACCTTCTTTGTTATTAAGACTAATGTGTATAATAAAGTGGTAGTTGTAAAATAAAATATTCTCACAAATCTAGGGGTGTATGTAGACGAGGACAATCAAGATTTACGTGAATTCATGCTTCCCTCTTAAGATTATATATAGTAGTGTTATATTTTCTTTTAAATATTTAAATATAGATATTTGAACCTAGACTAGAAATATCATATAATATGATGAGATAATTTTGATACACCTCTCAAAGTAAAGTTAATATTTTGAATTTTATATCTATCTGTTTTATTTTTCTTATTAAAATTAGTCTTTAAGTGGTTAGTAGTTAGTTTTGGACCTACAATTTTAAAATTTTAGCAATTTTTCAGTGACAAAAATCTAAAATCAAAGCGATTAAGTTTATATTTCAAAATTTAATTTCTTGTAATAGTGCATCTATTATGTCGAAATCCTTGATACGCCTCTACACAAATCTAAGAATTTGTGGATATATTTTGTTATTGAGATTAATATGTATAATTTAATTATGCTCCAATTTGTAATCTAGGCCTTCTTAAACTCTTTGACAACAACAAGCTATCACAATAAATACCATTTCTCAATTTGAAAATACCTAATGTGAATTCTCACCACATATTAATCATTTTAAGAGAAAGAAAATTGGAAAAATGTTATATCAAACTTTATTACAAAAGATTATAAAAATAATCTTTATTTTCTATCATAGGCTTTGACAACTCTCATGTTAACCCCACATCATTAAATAAATGTCATTATTAAGTCACTATTAATAAGAAAGTAAGTGTTCATCATCTTATACAACAACAACATACTCCAGTGCCTCAAAAGGCTCCCACTCATTACGGGGTGAGAAGGGATAGGATGTACGCAGCCTAACCCTCATGTTTAAAAACATAAATCGACTGTTTCCAGATGATCCATGAGGAGCGTCTAAAGGTGCATTGACTAACTGCTACTTCACAAATGAAAAAAGCGCAGATAGTTTAAAGAGTCATTTTGTTTTATTCCATCATACTCCAAGGCCAAAAAATAGTCAATTTTTGACTCCATCCGAGATTGATGAAAATAATTCATCATCTTATAAAAGTTATTAAATGAGTTTACATCTCAATAAAACTTAGGTGTACCAAAAATTAAGGAAAATGAAACTTTTATGTTAATGAAATTTTGGTTGATTGTTTTTGTGGGGGTGGGGATACGTTAATTTATCTTTTTTCTGAATGTAAAAAAAATATTAAATTATGATCTAAAATTTTATAAAATATTACGACAACCTAATATTGTATTCATAGAATTGAGTATTTTATTTGTCTTAATTTATGTTAAAGTGTTTGAAGTACAATAGTCAAAATACTTAATTTTGACCATAAAACTTCAAAATAGATTGTTTCAAATAATTTAAATTAAATTTTTAAAAACTATGCAAAACATAATACAACTCATTATAGCTAATAACTTAAAACAATCTTCAAAACTTTTATAACATCACAATTCATGCACAATGTTTGTATCATTCAGTATATGATTTGCACTGTTTGTATATAATTCGCAATGTTTGTATATTCTATTATACAATTCACCCGCAACGTTTATATAATTTGTTATACAATTCGTACTGTTTGTATATGTCTCCATACAATTTGTTTGCACATTTGACATAGGTCACCATACAATTCGATATAAGAATTTAAATTGAAATTTTACAAATATGTTTCATAATTAATTCAAACTATAGTTATGTAAGCTAATTAACTAATATTCTATATATTTGCTTATCTGCGTAATTTTTCCTAATAGCGACAAAAAAAGCCCCCACGCACCCACCCACCCAGCCCTATTTCTCTGTTCTCTCTGTACATCTCTGTATTCCTCTAAAAAAAAATTCAGAAATCGCCATGAAAGCAGCTCTTTCTTCTTCTTCTTCTTCAACTTCAAGAATGGCGCGTAAACGTATATTTCTCGCTTATTTGATCTTCTTATCCTTCCCTTCAATGGCTTCAACACAAACCCAAAAATTCCCAATTCCTCATTCAACCAAAAAACATGATCATCTTCATTCAGCTGCTGTAATCTGCTATCAACTCCAAAGAATTCGCCATTGTCCACCATTTCCACCGCCTCCATTGACGCCATCTTCATCACTGGATGAAATTGACCCAAGATATAATGTGGAAAAAAGGTTAGTCCCTTCTGGTCCTAATCCTCTGCACAACTGAAAAAAAACAGAGCATCCACCATTTCTTCAATTCTTAGCCATTTTTCTTGGATTATTTAGATACCCTTTTGGATTTCACAGTAGAAAAGTTGAAGACGACGATGAAGAAGAAGAAAACAATCCTCTTATGTCATCAAGTTCTTCCCTTTTTTGTTTTTGTCTGTACTATATACTAAGTTTAAGTCTTGAGTTCTTTGGTTTGTTTGTATTGAGAGGTTATGTAGTTATGCTTTTTAAATGTTGCAGATAATAACGAGGAATTGATGTGTATTCCAATCATACGAGGTGACATTGATTAAATTTTGATTAATTATATCAAATATTTAGTGACTTTGATAATTTAATTAGGAACTTGAAAAGTAATGTGGTAGCATTCATCAAAATTATTATTCGTGTCCGATTTTGACCTCTACTTTTATATATCTATCGCGTCCAGATATATGTAATTCAAATAAGCGACGCACACTGGAACTTTTTGTTTGGGGCTTCACTATTTGAAATAAAAAAACCAATAGACTATTAATGTGACACTATATTCTTTTTTTAAAAAAAATAAAAATGTACAACTCACGCTCACTATCATACCTTTTCTTTTAAAAAAAAATAGTGATTAAAAAGATTTTCAAGAGTTGTCCTTTTTAAATGTATTCAAAATAATTTTTTGAAATAATAAATATTAAATATATATAAATCTATGAGAAGGATGAATGAAAAACGTCAAATATATCAAAAATGACAATTTCTAAATTTGAACACACAACTTTGACATAAAACTAGCACACGTGACCAACCAAGCTAAGTGCTCTTTGATATTATCATCCTTTCACCTTTAATTATAGATAAATTTTGCCTTTGGCTTATGTGTTAATTCTCAAAACTCTCCCTCTTTTAGTTACAAATAATTTAATAACTCTTTTTGGCTATCTGTTAGTTCTCTTTCCACAGCCAGATGAACCTAAAGATTCATTAGTTTTTGGCTTTGGGATATGATGAAACAAAGTAAAATAGTTTTTTAAACTGTCTGTATTTCGTTCAATTGTGAAGTAGCAGTTAATCAATGTAACTTTCAACGCTTATCATGGGTCATCCGGAAACAGTCGCTCTATTTTTTAAATATAGGAGTCAGGCTGCGTACTTCCGACCTCCTTACCCTGCAATGGGCGAGAGCCTTTGAGGCAATGGGATAATGTTATTGTTGTTGGCTATGTGTCATTTCTTAAAATTTTGTTCCTTTTAATTACAATTAACTCAGTTTATTGTTAGTTGGCATATTTATGAGAGTTTTCTTTTTCAAATAGAAACAAAATCTTTAAATATTGTCTTTACCTACATGTTAATTCTAAAAATTAATTCAACTTAGTTGTTAGCTGGTGCATTTATGAAAGTTTTCCTAGTTCAAATAGGAGACAAAATCTGAATGTTGGCCTAAAAAAGGGATATTTATATAAATTAGCCTTTTAAATTCTAAAACTATATACTATCATTCATCAGAAACTCCTCTCTCTTTTTCTTTTTTTCATTTATTTATTATATAAAATAAAATTTTATCTTTTTTTTTGAAATAATTATCTAACTACACTCTGTTATTTATAATATTTTTCAATATTTTCATCCATTTTCAAAAATTCCTTCTTTCTATCCAGATATATTAATTCAGTAATTTGAATATATTAATTCTGATTCTTAAATTATTTATATATTAAATGTATCATGTTTTAAATGTTGTCTGCTAATATTTGAATATATATATATAAAGAGAGAGAGAGAGAGTGTGCTATCAATACGGGTCGACCCACCCCATTCAGGTTAGCTCTTATGGGCTTTGGAATTTGACAAGTTAGGGTGGGCTAGCTCTTTTTTAATGGGCTAGAAAATAGCTAGCTCAGCCCATTAGTACGTGGGCTGCAGGTTTTGTCGGGCCAGCTCACATTTTTGTTCATATATATTTTTTATAAATTTTTAAATTAAATTATAATTTTAAAATATTAAAATAAATAACAACAGAAAAATATTAGATGTCCAACAATATTTGTCCATTTTATGAAATCAAAAGATAATTTCACACTAAGTTTCTAGTTTACCCTTATCATTAATTATAATTATTTTCTTGTTATATTTTTCAAGAAATTATATTTATTATATTCAAAGGGTGATTTAGTAAAATTATCCCTATAATTTATTATTTTTTAATCCCTGTGCACAAGTCAATAACGAAAAAGCAAAAATGGACGGAAGAAATACATATTATAAAAATATAATTTGTATCTATGTTTTAATATTTAAAAAGTTTAAATAAACTTTGAGCTTACTCTTACTATTTTTAATAATATTCTACTTAATTTTTATTTTAATTATTTTAATTCTGGGTCAGAGCAACCCATATTGTAAAAGCTGAACAAATCAGCAAATTTATTTTAAATGGGCTTCAAAAATTATAGTCCAACCTTGCTAAATCACCAGTTAGGTCAGGTTGGCCAACGAAACTAGATCATATTGACGGATATATATATATATACTTTTAAATTCTAAAATTATATACTATTATTTTATCAAAACTCTTGACTCTTTTTTTTATTATATAAATTATGTACTATTATTTTTCAAAACTCTTGACTCTTATTTAATTTTATTATTTATATATATATGAAATAAAACTTCTCCACCATATATAAAATAAAATCCCCCCTCTCTCTCTCTCTCTCTCTTTATATACTCTGTCTCTCTCTTTCTGTTTCTTTATTTTGACTAAAAATTTCATAAATCACCATGAAAGCATCACCATTTTCATCTTCTTCAAGTTCAAGAACGGCTTGTAAGTCCATATTTCTTGCTTATTTGATCTTTTTTTCCTTCTCTTCAATGGCTTCAACACAAACCCAAAAATTCCCAATTCCCCATTCTTCTGCTATATGCTATCAACTCCAAAAAATTCGCCATTGTCCGCCATTTCCACCGCCCCCATCGACTCCGTCTTCATCACTGGATGAAATTGACCCAAGATACGGTGTGGAAAAAAGATTAGTCCCTTCTGGTCCCAATCCTCTGCACAACTGACAAAAAAACAGAGCATCACCATTTTCATGACAAGAAAGTTCAATTCTTGGTCATTTTTCTCGTCGACGAAGAAGGAGGAGGAGAAGAAGAAGAAGAAAATTGGTCCTTTTATGTCATCAGATTAATTTCTTAAAATGATTTCTATATACTAAGTGTAGGTCTTTTTAGTTCTTGTTTTGTTTGTATTCAAGAGAAAATTACTATTTCCTTTTTTGTTTTTAGACCTGTCAAAAAAAAACAGAGTATTGGTCTCTGTAAAAAGCAGGAAAAACAAGTCTGGAAATAGTTATGGTTTTTAATGTAGCAGAGGCTCCAGAATTGATGTGTATTCGAGTAAGATAAGTTAGCTAGTAGATATGCTCAGATTGATGGGGCTCGAGAATTGATGTGTTGTGGAATCAGACAAGTTAGCTAGCAATATTTGATATGTTCATGTTGATGGGGCTCGAGAATTGATGTGTAGTGGAATCAGACAAGTTAGCTAGCATTATTTGATATGTTCATGTTGATGGGGCTCGAGAATTGATGTATATTCTAGTCTCACAATTTTCACATTGATGGGGCTTGAGAATTAATGTGTATTCAAGTGTCACAAGTTTCACATTGACGGGGTTCAAGAATTAATGTGTATTCGAGTCATAAGTTAGCTAGCAATAGTCGATATATTCGTGTTGGGGCTCGAGAATTGATGTGTATTCGAGTCTCACAAGTTGCACGTTGTTGGGGTTCAAGAATTAATATGTATTTGAGTCAAATAACTTAGCTAGCAATAGTCAATATGTTTGTGGTGATGGGATTCAACAATTGATGTGTATTCGAGTCAGACAAGTTGGCTTGCAATAATGGATATCTTCGTGTTTATGGGGCTCGAGAATTGATGTGTATTCGAGTCTCACAAGTTGCACGTTTTGATGGGGTTCAAGAACTAATATGTATTTGAGTCATATAAGTTAACTAGCAATAGTCGATATATTCATGTTGATGGAGCTCGAGAATTGATGTGTATTCCAGTCAGACAAGTTAGCTAGCAATATTCTGTCTTGAGAATTGATGTGTAATTGGTATACGAACAATACAAGTTAGCTAGCAATAGTTGATATGTTCACATTGGTAGGGTTTGAAAATTGATGTATATTCAGTATTCAAACCATATAAGTTAGCTAGCAATAGTCAATTTGCTCATATTAATGGGATTCAAGAATGAATGCGTATTCGAGTCATATAAGTTAGCTAGCAACAGTCAATATGCTCAAATTGATAAAATTCGAGAATCAATATGTATCTGAGTCATATAAGTCAGATAACAATAGTCAATATATTCATATCGATGACATTATTATTGATGTGATCAAATTTGAAGTTATTCAAGAGAAGTCCATGAGTTACATTAAATTTTGAGGTAGTAACTTGTACTAGCTAGCTACATTAAATATAGTCATGTAAATATAGTTTCTTCATGACCTGTATAATTCAATTTCAATTTAATCTTATTTCTAAGGTTTTTTTTTTCCTATGATGTATGAATGGTTGTTATTGGTTATTCATTTATTATTATTATGTAGGTGTGGCATAAATTAAAGGAAAAGAAAAAACAATATGTATAAAAGAAATTAATCAATGTCTCAGTGAAAATAAGTCATGCAATGCATG
The DNA here is from genome assembly GCA_025774065.1 of Solanum ossicruentum. NCBI lineage: Eukaryota > Viridiplantae > Streptophyta > Magnoliopsida > Solanales > Solanaceae > Solanum > Solanum ossicruentum. Next base: position 6,247,025 of record JAOTQR010000086.1, read on the forward strand.
AGATTCCTAGGATTAAGCATTTATGAAATTGCTTTTCACAAGATACTTTTATGTTGGATTTATTTATTCATGTATTATTTTAATTAATTTTTATTCAGTATAAAGTATAACAACAACATATCCAGTGATAGCTCACAAGTGGGGTTTGGAAAGGGTAGATTGTACGCAGACCTTACCACTACCTCATAAAATTAGAGAAGTTGTTTCCTAAAACCCTCAGCTCAAAACCCATAACTTCAGTATAAAGTAATATATAAATTTATTTATGTAAATTTTTAAATACAAATTGAATATCATATTAAGTTTGATACACGAATAACGCACCTTCTAACTAGCTATCAAACGTGATATTATATATGCGAAAGTTTATATTTTCATAACTCATGTTCAAATCAGCTACCAAATGACCTTTAATTGTAATATGAAGAAGTTCATTTATTTAGAGGTGTTTTTAATAGTTTTTTTATTAAATTTTCTTATGTTCAGTTGATCAAATATATTGGTTAATATTTTTTATAGGAAAGCAAATTTCTTTTGAAAAATGACTTTTTAATGAAAATAGAAAAAACAAGTTCCACATTATGTCCTCTCCTCCTTTCAATATACTTCATATTCACTCCTATCTCTTGGTCCTTATTTTCGTCACCCGACACTCTCACTTTCCGGTGTATATATCTAAATTATACACAAATATTTATAAAATAATATTATTTTTATCTGTCGAAAGCATACGTAAAATAAATAAAAATATTTATTTTTTAAGAAAAATATTTTCCTCCGTACCAAATGCGCCCATAGTATTAATCAATTTGTAGGAAAGCTAACAAGGAAAATTAATAGTCAAACAAGTAACCAATAATTCTAGTTTTGTTTAACGAATATATAAATTGTTTTAAAGTGTCGTTGACCCATGGCCATATTTACACGTATCTTTTTCACAAGGAAAAAATAAAATTATTATATGGATCCTTTTTTAAAGTTTAGATGAGGCTACGTACATATTATTTTTTTTCGAATTTTATTGAATACATAATTTTTATTATATTCATGACCCATGACTTACACATATCATTCATGTGCCTGACTCATAGATTATGTATTATACTCTTACTAAAGTCTAAAAAAAGAAATAATAATTATAACAATATAAGTTAACACGATAATTAATATACGATAAATAATATACGACCAAAATTATAAGGATACAACTACTACTATTCCTCGTTTAAATGATATGTAAAACATTAGATAGTGGGCTTTTGTAGTGAAAATATTTGGAGGCTTTTAGTTTCCAAGTGTGTGAAATATTGATGTTTCATTTACAATGTATTTACTATGATTCGTATGTATCTGAAATATATAGATTCTCGAGCTCGTTTGCTTCCTTCCTTCTCTCCTTATGTTTTTGTATTTTAGATGGTGGTACACATATATGTATCAAAGTGTATATGACTTGAAATTGGTATGAAATTATTAATTTAGTTAATAATAAGACATTAGACAACATATTATTCTTCTGTCTCAATTTATGATTTACTTTTCTTTTTAATCAGTCTAAAAAAGAATGATACATTTCCACTTTTAAACATAATTTAACTTTAGAATGCTGATTTTATACTTAATGAAATGATTTTTAGATACACAAAAATATATGACTTATTTTAGACCACTAGTTAAGTCTTTATTTCTTTCTTTCTTTCTTTAATTTCGTGTTAAATTAAACTAGCTCATATAAATTAGAAAAGAAAGAGTAATTATTTTTAATTATATAAAAATTTAATAAATACAATAAAAATATTTGTATAATTAAATAGATTTTCATGATTATTTATCTTTTTTGGGTGCTTTTCCATGCTCTAATGATCATAGGAAACATTAGTCATGTGAGAGGCAACAAAGTTTCACATACTTGGGTTGTTTTTATAACCAAAACTTTTACCACTAACATGTTTTAACTCGTGGTTCCTTCAACTTTGTGCACGAGAGTGGAGCTAGCGTTTCAGTTACGAATTTGATTGAAGTTGAATCGATAATTGTAATTTTAATTTTATATTTATGTTAAAGAGTTCACTAAGGATGTTTGGACATAAAATTACGATTTAAAAAAAAGCCAGTGTTTCAGTTAGAGGTATGCATCGGTTAGTTTGATTCAGTTTTGTATATTATCTGTTCGGTTTATCGATTTTAAGTCCTTAACGATTTGGTGTTCGGTTTACCTGATAAGAATGATAATGAAAATTTGCATTAATAAAAAACAGATAGAGTACGAAAAAATATGTTTACAAACTTGCAAAAACTATAATTAGTTAAATTACAAACTAAAATATTAAAGCGGATAATTGATCACTTAAGTATTATAAAGATTAAAATACGTAAAGTATTGTTATAATGTCATATTACTATTAAATTATTAATACTTAATATTTACGAAGGGGTAAAATAGTAAATTATTATAATCTTATTGGGTTATCGGTTTACCCAATAATCAAATAGTAAAAATCGATATCGAATCAATAACCCAATAATTTTTTTTCAAAATTATTAAAAACCTGATAACCTAATGACCCAATAACAATAAACCAATAATATTTTTATCCATTCGGTTTATTGGTCGGTTCGATTTTTGCATACCCCTAATTTCAGTATTTATTTTCTAGTTGAAAATGGTATTTAAAAGCTAAGAGTTTGTGTTTGAACATGAATACGAATTGGAATTATTTTTGAATTCTTATGAGTAATTTAATTAAGTGAAAATAGAAGTCTCTTGAATCCCGAAAAAGTTTAAAATAGTCAAAAAATTTATATTTGAAATAATGTTTTAATTTGTTTTGGAGGACTGCCAATTATTTTCTTACCAAACTTCATTAGAACTAAAACTTTCCTAGAATCTATTGTTTAATTAACTTCGTATTTAAATTTTTATTTGATCTCTTAATTATATATATGAAAAAATGTGTTTGTCTTAAATACTGCTTAATCCTAAAATGAAACCTTTTTGTTTTCAACAACATAAAGCAGGAATTTCAGACCATTAAGGATAAAAGTTAAATTTTCAAAAAATTATAGTATAGTTAAATTAGGTTTCAACTATCTAATTTCATAATATAATATTTTTTTTTATAACTTTAGATTAAAATGGCCTATATTATCAACACATAAATAATAATTCTAATATTGTGAGCTAAAAATGACATTAAATCAATACTTATAAACGTTGAAAAATATTTATATGGTAAAAAAATTATTTTTGTGTAAGTGTATATAATTAAGTTAAATCCTTTTTATTTTAAGAAATTTTTATAATTGTATTTTTTTATAGGATCAGTGCAATTTATTTAGTTACTATAACAAGTTATTCCTCCTGTTCCATATTAATTGATCATTTTTCTTTTTATATGCATATTAAGAAATCATAAATAAGAAGATAATTTTACTGATCCACCCCTTAAATAAATTTTACGAACAAATGTAAATACTTTTAAAAAAATATAGGGAAATTTTAATAAATACTTTCTTAATTTATTAATGTAAACAACTAATAAAGGATAATTATTTTCAATAAAATGATCAAGTAAAATGAAACGCAGGGAGTATTACAGTAATTTTAGATTAACATAATAATTACTAATATAAAGAATTACCTTTTATTACATGTCAAAATATTTGGTAGTGTAAATAATAAAAAATTTTATGTTTTTGTTTGAGTCCTCCCAAATTTCAAACTCTTAATATCTCGAAGTAAAAAATAATAATTAATTTTTTTCCTTAATAGAATCATTTTTTATTTAGGACAAACATTTAGTTTTCTAATAGTAGCCAACTTGGATTTATAGTCCTTAGCCATTACCTTTTTTTTTCTATAAAAACATATCAACCTACAAATTTTTATTTCATTCTTTTTTTGTCTCTCAAATTTTTTATTGCAAATCTTTTTTACAAAAAAAAATGGATTCAAGAAAAACTAGGTTGTTTTGTTTTGTTTTTATAATTTCATCATGTTTTTTTAATTTGTCTAAATCAGATGAATTAAAAGTTATGGTGAAAGGTGTTACATCTATAGCCCAAACAGATGATAATTTCATTTGTGCAACTTTAGATTGGTGGCCGGAAAATAAATGTGATTATAATCAATGTCCATGGGGAAAAGCCGGTCTTCTAAATCTGGTAAAAGCGAAAATCTATTTTTATTATTTTTTTGAATTTTTTAGTTAGAATCTGTCGAAAATAGTATCTTTAGCTCATAAAAATATAGGGTCTGCAACTACACTAATTATGTTGTTGTTATTGATTGATTGATTTTCGAGATTTGTAATCATAATCTATCAAAAATTTCATCTTTACCTCATAAAGGTAGAAGTAAGGTTTGCGACTACACTGATTATGTCGTTGTTGTTTATTTATTGATTTTTTTAATATTTATGCAGGACTTGAAAAATAGGATTCTTGTCAATGCTATTAAAGGTTAGTAGTATATACCATAGTTTATTGCTTTGATTTCTTTATTATGTGTGAAAATAATATATATTTTTTTTTAAAAAAAAAGATATGTATAAATATGGGCCAATATAAATTGTAAATAAAATTAATTTGATTTTTTGAACAAGATTTGAGCCTCCAGACCATATGAAACTAGATTTATGTAAAGAAAAAAAATTATATAATAATAATAATAAAATAAATATTAGATCTGAACCTCTAATTTTTTAAGAATTTCATTAATTTTAAATTTTGAATCTAGCTCATCATAAAAATAAAATATTAAATATAATACTAATATTTTATTTTAAAGTAGAGTTTTAATTATGAAAATTTGTCTCTTACTTTAGATGTTTTCAATTTTTCATGCCCAAATTTGTTTTTATTCTCTAGAAAAAATAACATTTCTTGGTAGAAAAATATGTTATATTTGCAGTTCTTTTTTTGACTTCTAAATAATATTTTATTATATTAATTATTATTATTTTCATACCCAAATTTGTTTTTATTCTCTAGAAAAAATAACATTTCTTGGTAGAAAAGTATGTTATATTTGCA
>JAOTQR010000086.1:6282348-6298455 GCA_025774065.1 Solanum ossicruentum
AACACGAAAAGATGCACCGCAGGTTGTGACCTGTTTGGTCGATGAAGTGGAAATGCCCTGGTAGACCATGGTTCTTTCCATTACTTCTGTTTGATTCATAATATTGTGCTTGTGGTTATTGCAAAAAACTTTTTAGTTGTAGAGAACTACGTTACGGGACAAACAGTAACACACATTGGGATTACATTTACTTGACAGGTAGCTTTGCTCCTCATAAGACATGGAGCAGATGTTGACATTGAGGACAAGGAAGGATACACTGTGCTTGGTCGAGCTTCTAATGATCTTCGTCCAGTATTAGTCGATGCTGCAAAGATGATGCTCGAAGGATGAATTCCATGACCTTATAGTAGCCTATCATAAAACGCAAGCCACCTCTGTAAATGTTCGACATGAAGCATGCTTAGCTAGATGCAGACGGATGAATATCTTTCTGAAACTTCTTTAGCAGAAATCTAAATGTTGTTCTGACTAATGTTCTCGACTAACTATAACAGAAATGTTCACTGATTGTTTTCACTCCATCCTCCTTTTTGCTATAGATTTGAATATACACATCTAAATTTGTTGAGTTTTTCAAAAAACTTGATAAAGAAAGATTAATTTTTGAAGGTTTTGGTTGAACTTATCCATTGGAACTTGTTAGGGTTGGTATTAGAATGTAAGATACAAAATTTGGATCAAATTTAAAGTTAAAAATGTGTTGGTGAAATTTCATAGAAATTTATGATGGTCCACTAGATATTTTTTGTACTAAACTCTTTGTGATCCTCCTTTAGTTATGATATAAAGGTCTTTGCTTGGGTTGTTAATATATAAACATGATCGAAATGGACCATTTCATTCATGTTTATACGTTAAGGACCAAATGGAACCAGAGTAACGAGAAAATGATCAAAATAGTCCTTAAAGTATGGTTTTAGGTTCCGCTTGGTCCTTAATAGATAAACATGATCGAAATGGTCCTTAGTGTAACCACTTTGATCATGTGGCCTAATTACATAAATCTCCCTAAAAAAATAATCTTATTCTCGAGCTTACAGTTATTTTAATTTTAGATAGATCCTCGACCCATGTAAAAAAGAGCAAAGTTATATTTGTTCTTCTTCAAAATGGTCCAACTAACAAATAATGACCCAAAGCCCAATAAGATAACTAACACTTCCATTTTGTTGAAATTAAATGATGGCCATTTGTTTTCTTCATCTTCCCTATCTTTTTGGAAAGGCAGAAATATGACTATGGCTTCTCATATTTCTCCAATGGCATCAATGAAGCCATTTCCTTCAACTACACTCCATAGATTTCAACCAAAACCAACACTAATTTCTATTACTGCTTCCCTTAAAAAATCCCCTCCTCAAAACTTCACTTTACAGAAATTTGTTCCAATTTCTTCCTGCCTTGCTGTTCTTCTATGGTCCTTTCCTGGTAATGTAATCTTGATTAATCTTTCTTTTGCCCCTTTTGTTATGGTGCTATACGCTGAACTTTATAGGTTTGGAATTTATTTTGTGTACAATAGACCCTTGTGTCGCGTCCTTCCCGGACCCTGCACATAGCTGGAGTTTTAGTGCACCAGGTGTGTCTTTTTTTTTTATTTGGATAGTAAGATTATAAGAGTGAATTTTGATATGTTGTGGTTCTTGTTTGCCCGAGCTTTCGTGCGCAGAGTTACCTGCTAGCTGATGGGAGGTAGTAATTAATCTTTCAAATTAGTTGAGATGTGTGCAAACTGCTCTACAATACACACCATCGACGTTACAAAAGAAATATCCATCAGTGTGACCCCAAAAGCTAGCTATTAAGGTAGGAGAGCCCGAGGTTATGATAAGCCCCACATTAAACCGATGTGGAACCCAAGTCTCATACCTTGCAATAGGATCATAACAAATCACGCCTGTCATCCTTGGTGGCGGTGCTTTAGAACATTCCTAGCCTTGGGCTAGCTTTGCAATACCAGCGTCACCATCCAAGACACGACTGACATGAAGGTTGGTGGGCATCTCTGATACCATTTGGTGTAAGCTGTACCTCAAAAGCTAGCTATTGAGGTGAGAGAGCACAAAGCTATATAAGCCCCACGTCAACTCCTGATTAAACCGATGGAGGACTTAAGTACCATACATTGCAATAGCATCGTAACAGAGTCTTGTTTTATGATGTTACCTTCAAGTGCAGAAAACTATGGAACCACATATAGCGGTCTACCACTGAGTGAAAAGAGCCTTCTTTTTAAACTCTGAAGTGGATATTGAGGATTCATATAGCCCTCCTAATTAGTCTGTCTTACAACTTAGTTGATTGTCTATGCTTGAATGCTAATAAAGATGTAACTGTGTTTCAACTGCAGCTAATGCTGGATTTCTTTCGGGTTCCAACGGAATAGAATCAGTTCCTGGCCCTGAATTACCTAAGATTGATTTTCTTAATCGTTGGAACGGTATGTTCACTTACATTTAAGAAAACTTCTGCTTACATTATGTAGTAAGACGCGATATGCAATGATTGGCTTTTCTTTTGCAGATGATAATCAGAAAAGATATGCAGAACTTGATGCAAAATTCAAAGAGTCACCCCTGCTTAAACAGTTACTTGAGAAATCGAAGCAAAACAAAGAGAAGTAAGTTCTTTCTTGCCTCGACTATCCTTCAGAACGATTAGCTTTTTGGTTAACTTCCGTATTGTATATGCTACTATTATTACTAGGTTGGTAGTTGATGATCGAATTTAAATATGAGGTCTTAGCAAAAGCTACTGAATTCGTCTGAACCTGTAACTAATGCTCTCCCCCCGCCCCTATATCTTTGTTTCTAGTAGTCATTTGATGAGTTTGCTTTGGAGGAAGAGCGGGGATACTAACTGCGATACGTTTCCTCGTCTTGTGGTGATTTTAAGTTTTGCTTGAAGTGTACATATATGAAAAGAGCTGTTTTCATTACATTAAGCATCAACCATATGGTAACTTTCGCGTATTCTTCAGGAACAAAAGATTAATTGAAGACAAGTATTGTTTACGCGGAGCTGAGTGGGGAGTTGGAGATTGCTCTACAGCAGGAATGACACCGGAAGAAAGAGACAACTTCATTGCATCGTTGAAGCAAAAGGCAGGTGTAGAATGATCGCGTTATACGTATGTATGCACCCTTTATAGCTACTACTAGTTCCAATTTCAACTCGTCGAAGCTTCAAGAATGCAAATTGATGATGCGAAGAGAGTGAAGATTGGACATTAATGGTGAAAATTTGCGGTATCAGACGGGATAGTTTCAAGTTTGATTGAGCCTTCAAGACATTAGAAGTTTTTGTATAAGCAGCAGAACATGTCAAGGGACATTTTGCCATTGTTCAATAGCTTGTAAATACGCTGCACTAGTAAACAGCTTCTGGCAGAAATGTAAGGTAAGGTTGCATACAATAGTTCCTTTATAATCGGGCCTTCTCCGGACCATAGCAGAAGTTTTGGTGCATCGAGCTTTCCTTCCACAGCAAACTATGTGTTTGATAGTGGCAATCTTATTTAACCAAAATTATTATAACATTTTTCTATTATCTTAATTTATAGCAATAAGTTCATATATTATGATTATTTTACACTATTTTTGCTTAAAATTTCAACTATTAAGTTATGTGCGTTCTTTTCTTTTTTCTTTTCTTGTTTGTGACGATAGTCATACCAAAATTTTAATTTGAGTTTCGGACCTCAACATCCATAATCCACCACTTTATTCTTTATAATATCTTTCCTATTTTTTTTTTTATAAATTCATTATTTTGTATTTTAAATGATTAATCTGTTGTCAGAAATTAAATTTATTTTTTGTAAGTATAAGATAAATCTAAAGGCCTCTTAATATAATTTTCCCTTAGACGACATGATGCTTTGAGCCACCTTGCACTCACATGCATATATGAAATGGATTTTGGTGATGAATGATATATGAGTTTATGATTACAATAATCTAAATTTAGAAAGAATTAAGCGAGATGATAAATATTTAGACTGTATTTATAATACATAGTTATAATTTTTAAAAAGTCGTGAGTTATAACTATATTTTTAATTTTGTAACAAAAGCATAATACACATATGCATTTGACAGAATTTTTCTGCGCGTTTTCAACTGATACAACTACACCCATTAAATAGAGTTAATATGTGCCACTCGAATACAATCTTTCATTAATACAACTGATATCCATTTAAACATAGTACACACGTACATTGACATAACTTTTTCGCGCATTTTCAACTGATATAACTAACAATTGCCAAAGGCAGTTAATATGCGCTACGTGAATACACTCTTTCATTAATATAGCTGATATCCATCTAAACATAATACATGCGCTCATTCACGTAACTTTTTTGCGCGTTTTTAACTAATACAACTAACATCCACCAAATACAATTAATACGCGCTGCCTGAATACAATCTTTCATTAATACACCTGATATCCATCTAAACATAATACACACGCCCATAGACAGAACTTTTCATGCATTTTCAACTGATATAACAAATAACAACCAAATATAGTTAATATACGTCACCTAAAAACATAATAAACATGCACATTGATAGAACTTTTTCATGCGTTTTTAACTGATACAACTAACACCCCCCAAATACAATTACTACGCGCTATCTGAATACAATCTTTCATTAATACAACTGATATCCATCTAAACATAATACACGCGTGCATTGACAGAACTTTCACGCATTTTCAACTGATATAACAAACAACAACCAAATATAGTTAATATGCGTCATCTGAAAAGATATACACATACACATTAACAGAATTTTTTCACGTGTTTTCAAATGATATAACTAACACCCGCCAAATACAATCGATATCCATCTACTTATCGCTCTTTTACTGGATACATTGATTATAGCAACATTTCATAAATATACAAACTATAGCTATGTTTCGTAACAACGCGATTTATGAAATCCTCACTATCTATCATCTCTCCAAAAATAGAATAAAATTAAAAAAAGGAGGAATATTCACAGAGGTCCTTATTTGAAACTCTGACAAGAATTCAGAGGGCATCTGACAAAATAAAGAAAAATTATTTAACAGTGATTAGAAAGAACAGAAAATGACAAAACAACCCACAATGATAAGTTAAAGCTAAAAAATTCCACAAACTCTCAAATCCACTCCCCCATCTCCAAAGGGAGTCTCGGTTTTGGCTAGCTCAACAAGACCCCACCTTCTCCACACCCCCCTCCAGAACAATTCTCTCGTATTGCCAACCTAGCGTGTTGTTTTCTTGAAATTTCAAATCTATTTACAGGTATTTTCTTGAAGAATTCTATAAAGGGTACATTTATTTTATGTGTTTATGTTGATGGTTTTGTTGGTATTTTAGTTTTTTTGTGTTTATTGCTTTGTGGGGTTATGGACCTGTGATTCTTGAATCTGATTGTAATTTGGGTTCTGTAGGTATATGCTCTGTTGAGGTTCTAATTTTGATAAGTTTGATTAATTGTATAGTTTCTTGGTTTAATTTGGAAATGGGGTTGTTTTTGGTTGTTGATTTTTGGTGAAGTAAAAGTGATGTCTTTGTCAATTGAATTTGTGGGTGTTGAGGTTTAGTTCAGTATGATGAACAATTTTAGATGTAAAGGTTGATTTTTATTGAGAGTATTGGATTTAGGAGTTACAAGGAGGAGTAGAGGTAGACTGATGAAGTATTTGGGGAGGTGATCGGATAAAGATACGACAAAATTTGATCTCACCGAGGACATGATCTTAGATAGGAAGGAGTGGAGGTTGCGAATTAGAGTAACAGGCTAATAGCTCAGTAGAGTTACTCTACTTCTACGAGGTAGTGGTAAGATTTGCGTATATTCTATCCTTTTCAAACCCCACTTGTGGGATTGGGTATTCTGTTGTTGTTGTTATACCTATTTTCCAGCCTAATTTTTTGTGGTGTTTTGGTCCCGTGTATGAAGTTGTGTAATACTTTGTGTTCTTCTCAGGGGATTTGATTCCTTTGGCAGAATAAACGTGGGGTTACTGAAACTTTTTCAGTATGTGTTTGACTTAAGCTGTCATCGAAAAAAGGAGAATGTTCTGTTCTTTATGAAGGAATAGGAAGTATAATTGGAGTTACCAGAAGCAAATTATGTATCGGCCTATAGGAACTACTACCCGAGGCGGAGTACCTACTGATAGTGGAGATTCTGTGGTGACATTGGACCAAGTTCCACGTTGGATTGATTCTGACGTTAGGTACTTGTATGAGAATGAAGATCCTAATTCGGACTATGCAGATCCTTTGTCATCTGCTTCAGGGTCTGAGGGCAATGTAAACGGTATTGTTTCCAAGTTTCCTGTGGATCATGAGATTAACTCCAAGATATACTTGTGGAGAGGAGACCCCTGGAATCTCGAGGTAGATGCTGTTGTTAACTCTACAAATGAGGTAAGAAGTAACTTCTAGATTATTTTATGTTGTTCTCTTTGTATTTTTTCTTTTTAATTCGGTTTCTTGACATGCTTAGTATTTGCTTCTTGTGTGGATCAATAATGTGCATATTTTGTTTTTAAATGTGGAGAGTAAGGTATTAAATAGTATGTGTGCTTCATCTGTATATCTGAGATGGTGGCAGAAACATGAACTTGTAGCCGACGAATTAGCTAAAGGTTTTGGGGTTCCATTGAAACTATTGAGTTTCAAGTGGCATTTTTTGTTTCTGATTCAAGTAAATACGGTAGGGAGTAGGGGATGCGTAAAGTTATATGCATTTTCTTGAGCTAGTGATCATGGTCAATGAAGTGAATTCAAAATTTCAAATATAAAAATCCTGGATGATCTTTTCTCATCTAACCTAAACCTTGGTGGGCAGAGTTACCCTCAGTAAGAATGTTTGTAGGAAGTTCTGGGTCGGGTGGGTTAACTCTCCTATGTAGTTTGTGCGCTATTGCATAAGAACGGGGGTTTTATGTTGTGCGCACACAAAGGGTAAGGCTGCGGATTTCCCTTGTCATAAAAATAAAGAATGTTTGTAGAATTGTAGAGACCAGTGATAATTTGATTGTTGCAAGTAACTAGATCAAGAAAACACTTTTCTCTCAGCGGAATCGTTGACAATTATGCCTCAATTTTGTGCTCAACAGAATTTAGATGAAGCACACAGCAGCCCTGGATTGCATGCTGCTGCTGGACCTGGACTTGCAGAAGAATGTGCTACGCTCGTGAGTTCCTCAATGTGTTTTATGTTTTCCAGTTTTTTCTAAAACTTCATCCCCTACGGGTTCACAAATAGGCTGAGATGCATAACTTGTGGCAACCAATTTAACCTCAAAGCAGCTTCCTTACATTTTTTTATGGGAGGAGTTTCTTTTCATTTATATCTGTACTTTCTGATTGTTCCAGCTTAAGGATTTTATATAACTCCTTTTCCAACTGTTTACCGTGTTTTCAACTTATGATGGTTACACTAGAAAGATTTATGTATGGTTTATGTTGTTTCATAGGGAGGATGCCGGACAGGAATGGCAAAAGTTACCAATGCTTATGATCTTCCTGCTAGGTGGGTAATTGGTGTTATTTTTATAACCTTTGTGCATTGTTGTTGAGTGTGTTTGTAACTGACTTCTTTCTTAAATTGATCTGCAATAAATTATCTTTACATATGCAATAACGATCACTTATAAACCCCAAACTAGTCGAAGTCAGCTATATGAATACCCTTCATCTATTCTACTCCATCAAGTCATAGTTCATTCAGTACTCAATTATTTGTCTTATAGGGCTAATCATAAATTCTTAAAAATTAGGGATTTTCTCAATCTCACATATGTTCCTGCATCATCTTACAGTCTGAACCAAACTTAAAACAATTTCTCCAAAAAAATCAGGCTCAGTGTAAATGCACCAACAACTAACCTTAACTGCAACTGGTTGGTGTTGTCTATGCGGTTGCTTTGCTTTCATTGTGTTCTAATTATTTGCCTGATCTCCAAGAATTCAAAGAAATTCTATGTCTTCTGAGACAACTTTCATTCATGTGATTTTTGACCCCTTTTAATACCTTCAATGATCATGGTATCACACATATGGACTGTCATCCTTATCCAAAAGAGAAAACACCTACGGACCAGCGTATTTGGAGCTGTCCCTAAGAAATTTGGCAGTTCCCATCAAAGTCCACTTCTCGAGTATATTCACATATTATAAGAAATAGTGGTGGAATCTGTGAACAGCTAAGATGTGACAAAAGAAATAGAGGTGGAATCTGTGAACAGCTGAGCTGGCCTTCAGTAGGAAAAAAAAGAGCATGTGTATATTGAAGTATGACCTGTGTACTGCTCAGGGATATCCAGTGACCTTGTCTACTTCGCCAAAATCTCATAATATGTGGTGTATGAGTTGGTTATGGAACTGCTATATGAAATCCAGATTGCAATTATATCTGGCATAACGATAAGTTGTTTCATGATCATGAACAATGTGATTGTACTTGTGTTGGAGTATCTAAATGATGACTGATAATGTGAGAGTTTAAACAAATATTCTATCTTCTTCTTTTAAATCATGGTTTGGAGGCAGTTTGACATATCTCAGTTCAATGCCACTAGCATAACTAAACTGTTTTTTTCTGAGCAATGGATGAGAAAAGAAGTCATCAAGCTCCTAAATCTTACTTTTTACACTTTATAATAAGAAAACTTGTCATGCCACTTAGTAATTTTGTATTAGAATGGTGATGGCTGGATGTTGACTGTTGAATAATAATAGTTGTAAATGCATCCCTGTATCACCATAATTTGTTACTATTAAATTAAAATTAATCAAAGAAAGAGAAATAAGTAAATTACAGTTAATTAAGGTATGAAAAAAGAAACAGAAATGTTCAATGTTCTTTTCCGCTTTGAACTACTTCATGATATTTCATCACAATTTTAGCATGGGAACATACACAGCATAATCATAAGCCTTTGACGTACTGCTGATTGAGTTTCATGTGCAGGAGGGTCTTTCACACTGTTGGTCCAAAGTATGCGGTAAAATACCACACTGCTGCCGAGAATGCTCTAAGTCATTGCTACCGCTCTTGCCTTGAACTTCTTATAGAAAATGGACTACAGAGGTTGTCTAATCATCATATATTCTGTGGTTTGTTATTAATGCTGTGATTTTGTTTTTTTAAAAGGAAAAAGGGAGAGCCAGTCTCTTGATTTCCTTTTCATTTTAGGGTTTCAAGTATTTAAACCGCTACTTACTTTGTTTGGTTTATGTACTGCAGCATAGCAATGGGCTGTATCTATACTGAAGCCAAAAATTATCCGCGAGAACCAGCTGCTCATGTTGCAATAAGTGAGATATCTCTCTGTTTCTTAATCAAGTGCTGATTTGTTCATATGTGATTTTCAATTTAAAGATAAAGATAGTTCTTTCTGTGCTGAGACTGAAAAAATTGATATCTTCATCAGAAAGATTCCTTATATTAACTATATTTGTTTAATTGTTTTATCTGTCACTTGTTGAATGTAACTCCATCTTTTGTTGCTTTGATTAGGAACTGTACGACGGTTTCTTGAGAAACAGAAAGATAAAATAGAGGCAGTCGTTTTCTGTACAACTACATCATCTGATACAGAGATATATAAAAGGTATACTTTATTCTTTTTTTTTGCCATACTTGAGACGATGCAAGCATTCTATGTATATTGTTTTTGCTGTTAAAATTCACATTATCTTTAATTTTGCAGATTGCTTCCTCTCTACTTCCCCCGGGATAATCATGAGGAGGAAATTGCGCGGTTAAAACTTCCTGCAGATGTTGGGGATGAGAATGGAGAAACAACTACAGCTGAACGTAAAATAAGAATAAAACCATTGCCAAATGCAAAAGTTTCTAGTCCAAGGAGCCCCCAAGCCTCTGTTGATCTATCTGTCAGTAATCTTGGTTTGTCCAGAAGGTTAGTGACGAATTAAGCAGTTAATTCACAACAAATATCATGTGAACAGTGGGCTTGCAGGATACAGTTTGAAGTGTTAAACTTAGAACCTGTTTCATTGCTCATATCTCCCCCAACTTTTTGAATCTATGTTTATTGTAGTAGAACAAAATCGACAGAGGAAATTGTTGTTTACACAGAGAAATGCTCCTGGTAGCCCAAAGCTTTTGGCTGTTGCTTTATGATATCACTACCTTTCAACTTTGGGTGTCCTATTTGAAACAAATTAAATAGCGCTCAAGGTTTATGTCTGGACCTTTCAAAAGCGAAGATGCTAAAACAAATGATAAGTCTTCTGAAGTGAAGCCTTATTTAGGTGTTATTAAACAATTTTGTAGTTGAACATAGTGCTGCATTCTATGAGTTTTAATTGGATGAACGTCTCCACCATTGTTTAGCTGGAAGTTTAGCTTGCGTTCCACTATATTATATCCTTTGATGGTGAAAGTTCTTCTCTGTTGTCATGATCAAGAAATAAAGCATGATGCCTAAACAAAAAAATTACGTTATGTATCTTAATTCACTATCTTTAAGTACTCATCCAGATGGCATCAGCTTCTATTATTAAGGACTTTGGAGATCACTCCACATTCATGTGTTTCCATGCCAATATAAGAGTCAAACTAACTTTAGACTTACAGCTCATCATTCTGTTTGCTCGTTAATGAAACCATAATTCATTATTCTTAAGAATAGCCTGGAATTTTTGATTTTCATGCTGTTTCTGATCATATTGCTGCAGTAAATTCTGGTTATAAATTATAATCAAGAGGAAATTACATTAAGAAAGATACTTCCTGTTACTTTTACATGGTAATATTACTTTGATTAAATTTCATTATTATTGTTTCCTATCTTTCTACATGTTGAAATCATATATGTGTGGCATATGACTTTTGATTATATACCGTTAAGCCAGACTGAGAAAAGTTTTCTTAAACAGGAGTTCATCCTACTTGGGTGCATTTTTGGATCCTGCTTTTATGTCCCTGATCAAAGACCCAGATCAGCGACGTAAAGAACAATGGGAAAAAACAGCCCAGGCAAAAAATAGTTGGAACTGCTTTAAAATGCTTGGATATGGTGACCTTGCGGGACCTGCTTTATCAACTGCAGAAGAATATACCCTTCATTCTAGATATCTTGCAAAAGCAAATTCTCTGAATCTTTCAGAAATTGCGGAAATGAAAATTGTGTAAGCAGCTCTGTAAATTATGGCTTTGCTATCATTGTTTTTGATCCTTGCTCTTGTCATATGAATGAGATACCTGCGTCCAACTGTTTGGAGCCTCAGATATGCACTTGAATAGAGTGAAAGTAGGAACCAAATCGCATACAAAGGTTTTGTTAAATTAACATGACTACTAGATAACTGAATTGTTATTAACATATATCCGTGAATAAACGTCGCTTCACCTGGCTTATGTTAAACTTATGTTTCTCATTGGCTGTGTTTTCAGTTATCGAGGAGGGGTTGATAGTGAGGGTCGTCCTGTTATGGTAGTTGTGGGAGCACATTTCCTGCTAAGATGTCTTGATCTTGAGAGATTTATTCTGTACGTTGTAAAGGTAGTGATAATTTCTGCCACGATTGCATGAGATTTATCCATAGCAATTGTATGATTCATAATTTGTTCTACTTCAAATTTTTCCTGCATGATTTGGCAGTAAATGGTTATTCTGCATGTTACATTTCAGGAGTTTGAGCCTGTGATTCAGAAGCCGTACTCAATAGTGTATTTTCATTCTGCAGCATCTTTACAGATGTAAGTTTTGTCTGGCCGTATTTTCATTGGCTCATGTCCTTATGATGGAGAGACCTCATCATAGAGCTCGCTGTGAAGTTTGTTGATTAGTATAAGTGAAAACAATAAAAATTTTAGGTTTAGATCTTTCTCGGATCAGAATGATAGAAGATCTTCAGTTTGTTGATTAGCATAAGTGAAAACAATCAAAAATTTAGGTTTAGATCTTTCTCGGATTAGAATGATAGAAGATCTTCACTGTCTCCAAAACATCTTGTGTGAGCGTCAGAGTTACTATGTATACATTGCTGGACATCATTATTTTCCGTTAGTCATTTTGCTTTAAGGATCACCCAACTTGTGGGATTTTACTGGGAACATTGTTGTATTTTGCTTCGTGGATCCTTTTATCTACCGCTCTCCGTGTCCATATGATTGACAAGGATCATGAAAACATACAAAATAAATCCCACCCCACCATTTTCTTACGTTGTGTCACTAGCTTTTTTTTGTACCTAAAATTTGGCAGTACTTTTTCTTAGATGTTTCCGGACTTTATTTCATGGTATAAAAACAGGCAACCAGATCTGGGATGGATGAAGAGGTTACAACAAATACTTGGACGGAAACACCAGCGTAACCTTCATGTATGCAATGCCTTCACCCACTTTTCTTCTCCTTTCCATGGTTCCCGAAGCTGGAGATTATTATTACTTCTTTTGTCTTTCTAAATCTCGTTTATCTGTGAGCAGGCGATATATGTGCTTCACCCTACCTTTGGACTGAAGTCTGCAATTTTTGCTTTGCAACTCTTGGTTGATAATGTGGTACTTCTTGGCACCTTCCTTTTTTTTTTCTCTTTATCAATCCCATTATTTCTTGTGAACAAACTCCATTCCATTTTCTCTGATGAAACTTTGTATTTGGGTAACTAATCTGCAGGTGTGGAAAAAAGTAGTGTATCTTGATCGTCTTCTACAGCTATTCCGCTATGTTCCTCGTGAACAACTAACCATTCCAGATTTTGTATTCCAGTTAAGTTTTCATACCACAATCCTTCATTTATCACGTCAGAATGTATGAGAGTTGAGTGCAACATGCCATATTACTAGTATTAGGCATTGTCCCTCACTCTATTGGGTAGTAAGATAATAGTTCCTACTTGCTTATTTTGATTTTAGGTTGGCTACTGTCTCATTTTAGTCTAAATTTCTTGTCGAGTTCTGACGCTTTCATATGTAGTAACTCAGAGGTGGATACAATATGTGTTCCCTGGGTTCAGCTGAACCTAACATTTTTGACATTTTAGATATATATGTGTGCATAATCACTAGAATTTCAGTAAATGTTATATTCCAACCCATAATCTCTGTCATGCATTGTACAAATCGTTTCATGCGTGGGATACGGATTATAATCCTGGGATAAAATCTGGTATTAATTTTATTCCATGTTTGGTTTGATGTATTAGCTAATCCCAAGATATTTTATCCCACCGTTTGTACTAAAATGGTGGGATTACTATTCCATATAGAAGGTGGGATAAAATAATCCGGTGGAATAGTCCAATCCATGTGACATCCTTGCTTATCCCATTAGTGTACCAAACGACCCATGTGGTAAGGACATAAAGATAGAACTCATCAAGTTTAAATCCTGCATTTCTATTTGTAGCAACAAATATCTCCCTTCCTGTAACGAGCACTTAAATCATGTATCCGCCTCTGTAGCCATGGTCATCTCCCTTCATGTAACGTATAGTTAAACTACTTACATAAAGATAAACCCCATCAGCTTAAATCTTAGATTTGCCTCTATATCAACGGTCATCTCCCTTTGTGTAACATGTTCTTGAACTACTACTTAAATAAAGATAGAACTCATCATCAGTTTAAATCATGGATCTGCCTCTATAGCAACGTCATCTCCCTTCCCTTAGTAGCGTATACTTGAACTACTTGTTATCTTGTGATTGCAGGCATGATCTGGAGGTAAACGGAGGGAAGGGCCTAATCGTCGATCCTAGAACAAAATATGTTTATCAGAGACCTTAGTGTTCATATTCATGAGAGCTTCAATCCAAGATTCTTCATCATTCAGAGCTACTTTGGAGCAAACTGCAAGATAATGAAGCTTATTAATCTCTTATTTCATTTCTAATCATATAGTTAGTAATTGGTTGTTATTTTAGTGGCATTTGTTTATTTCTCCTTTCTTTGTAACTTTATTTGTTTATTTATTTGGCAGACTCCCTGTGGCAATAAAACTTCCCCCTCTGTAGCATTTTCCTGTAATGAATGTATTTATTTTTATAATTTGAATTAGTATTTAGCAGGGCTTGATTTTTGAGACGAGAGTTTCTCAGAAATAATCTCTCTATTTCTATAAGGTAGTGATAAAGTCTGTGTATATTTTACCTTCTCCATACTCATTTGTAGATTGTCTTCATCTAAGTCCTTAGGGGAGGTCCCTTTTCAGACTCATTAGCTTCATCGAGATCGGATAGCGCATAAGAAGGCATTTTCTTAAAGAGATGGCATGGAAGATTGCGACTCTGAGTTTGATTTTGGCAACTTTTTCATTATTACCCAAAAAAATCTAAGTCCAATTCGAACTGTGTACATGTAGAATGCCATACGAAATTTAAAAATATAGAAGAATTTTCGAACTTGTGGTATTAAATTACTTTCTTCATTCATTTTTACTTGTCATTAGTTCACTTATCGTGGTCAAATTATATGAATTTTGACCAATATTTTAAGATATATTTTTTCAGCATATTAATATGAGAAAAATTGTAACTTATAATATTTTTTGTATAATTTTTAATCATGTAACTATTTCAATTTAGCTTTGAAATTTAGTCAAAAATCGAAACAGTAATAAATAAAGCTCACATTCAAAAGCTCAGCCAAGTGGCAGTTAACTATAAAGGCTGAGAAAAAAATGAAAAGAAAACTTAAAATATCAATAGGGGTAGAATGAAAAATCAGTGGACACCATTCGTCGATCAACGGTGACCACCGTCCGACAGAAAACACAACATTCCGGTGAGTCTGTGAAACTCCAATCTTCTTCTCCGGTGATAATTCTGCAAGTGAGGACGCTTTTACTCACTTATTAACACATTTGGATATTTCAAAATCAAATAGTAGCAGTAGTAATGTGAGGTATAGGATTTGCTTTTATATTGGAAGTTGATGTTTAATTTTAGATTAATATGAGCATTTCCTGAGCAAATTTCTATGATTTGAAACTAAAGAATCTGAAGGCGAATAGGAATTAGTTCAATTTTGACAGAGTTGTCTAGAATTTTTTTTTACTTTTGATACAATAGACATTTACAGGTGAGTTAGTTCTAGTTTCGACGTTGTGAAGCTGAGGCGATTATATTGTTTTCCTTCTAGGATTTTGATGAAATGAGGAAGGTGATTAGTTAGTTTCAGCTTAGTGAGTAGTGAGTGCATGACCCTAGACGTATCCTGGTCAATGGTTAGGGTAGAAGGTTTGTAGGTAGTGGAGTGTAGTTACACTTCACTCATGGTTGTGAAGCTGAGACCATACATTTTTTTCCTTCTAGGAGTTAAAAGAAGAATTAGGAGAGGTGATTAGTCAGGATATGATACAGTTTTAGCTTATTGAGGACATGACCTTAGATAGGAAGATATCGAGGTTGAGATGGATAGAAGCCTAGAAGGTTAGTAGGTAGATGAGTGTTGTTTATTCATTTATGTAGGAGAGGTAGGGGGCTAGCCTTCTCTCCGCTTTTTCCTTACGAGTATTAGTATTTAGGAGCCACATAGTTTCTTTGTTCCTCAGTGTTTATTACTATCTGTTGCTCCTTTTGGTTTGTATCTTGTTTTTTTTTTGGGGTCTTATTTTCTTATAATTGTGCTTCGATTCTTCTTTTCTTATGAGCCGACGATCTATCAAAAGTAGTCTCTCTACCTTACAAAGGTAAGAGTAAGGTCCGTGTACATGCTCCCCTCCCCAGAGCCCACTTGTGGGATGGCATTGGAATGTTGTTGTTGGAATTGATTGCAGAAATACTTGAATTGCAATTTAGAAGTTCTCTTTTTTAGCTTGAATTGGCTCAATGAATTTGAAATTTTTAGTTATGTTTGGAGCTGCAATAAGCATTGCGATGCTGGATTAAATGAACCCAAATAACAGGATATGGATATAGAGGATTCATGTAATCTACCCGAAGTATTTTGTAGTTCAAATAGTAAACATTTAGGGCTTTTGTGAAGTTTTGACAAGAGTCTCTCCTTTCTTTTCTTTCTAGAAGAAAAGATCTTCATATGGTGTTCATTGATCTCGAGAAGGCATACAACAAAGTCCCTAGGGATGTCTTGTGGAGGTGTCTAGA
>JAOTQR010000086.1:6302552-6322965 GCA_025774065.1 Solanum ossicruentum
TGATTAAAATTTTGTCTTAAAATATATTTCTTAATCTGTGTGCATTATTTTAAAAATTCAGTTAATATGGGACAGAGAAAGTATCTCCATTATTTCCGATAAAAGAGTTAGGAATGATGGTCAAAGTAGTTCTACATTTAGAACTTAATATAATGATAAGGAGATTAAAAAATAAAAAGAAGAAGAAAGAAAAAAAATTATGAAATTCTTTTTAAGGGAGATGGTGTTGAAGAAGCAGTGGTAACAGAGATTTGCACTTTTCAAAAAGAGAAAAAAGAGAGAAAAAATAATTTTAAAAAAATTAAAATATTGATTCACACGCCCAACAACATGTGAATCACATTTGTTGTGCCACATATGCACAAAGTATTTAAATAGTTCAAATTCAAAATAATAAAGGTGTTTAATAGGCGTAAAACTATATTATGATGTCTAAATGAAATATGCGAACATATGAATTAAGTCAAATTAATTTCTGTTGTGACATTATTGTACGTGAGATATATATCCACAGTAGTGAAACATATATCAACCATTCTTTTAAAATACAAAAATGATTGTAGTTGGTTAGTTGTGCATATGAATATATTCACGTAGACATTTCATGTTCATGTGTTTTAAGTATACTAGTTTTCTAATACGTGCATTGCACGTGTATTCCATTTTAATGAGTATAAATTTCTTAAAACAATGAAATATTATTATAATAATACTCATATAATGATGAGGTATATGAAATGTGAAAGTAAAAAGTGCTACAAGATCAACTTGATGACTGGTGATTCTGTGTAATTGATATTTATTGTCATTGAAAAATATAATTTTATTGAAAATATTACTACCAAATGAAGTTGAAAGGACATTTCATTTTGAAAAGCGAAATAAATGACATTAGTAGTACTATTTCAATTATAAGTTCATTCACTATTATAATTTGTAGTTGTAAAACAAACAATTATCTTGTTTATGATATTTCAACACCACATATATTGAATATAAGTTTGAATAGCATTAATTACTTTTATAGGTTGAAGTTTTACTATTAGTACCGAAAACCAAGTGAAAAATAAAATAAAACTATTGTTACAGATGCTCCACGTGTTAAAATTTGTTCATTGTCTTTAACAAATTGCAACCTTAACTTTTCTGCAACAGGATATATATTAAGAAATTATTGTCATATTAGAAAAATTTCATCATCCCATATCTTTATTCACATGAGTGATGGAATATTGTCGAAATCACATATACATCTAGAAAGACGTAATTATTATATACTATAGAAATACTTAAATATAAATTATAAGCAAGAATAAATTGACTAATTAAAATTTGTAATTCGATGGGAGATAATATCATAAGCCGATAATATATAATTCAAACTTGTGATAACAAAAACATGAAACACATAAAATAAATCTAACTTTGACGAAATACAGTAAAATATATGTCACTAACATAATATTCTACACATACATAAAGATGGAACAGAGAAAAATAAAACATCCGATGGGAAGTGGAAGAATATGAGTGTAGAAACAAAGCGAAAAATAGAAGTTATCAAGTTTTCAGTATGAGAATCTAATTATACTGATTAATGCAGTGAAATCCAACAAATTTTAGAGGATAAAAACTTCAGATAATAACTTACTATTGACGCTTAAAATATTGACAACCCCTTTTTCCATCATTAATTATATTAGCCCATAATCTGATATTAAAAGATGACCCCAAGAAATGGTTAGAATATGCATTATGTGAAAAATTAGTTAAAACATATGAAAGTAATCATTAGATTATTATATTGTATATATCTATGTACAAAGAGAAGTAATATAAAAGCAAAACAGGTGATAATAATAATTCACATAATGCTCACAACTCACGTCATAACCCATATATCTAATTTCAAGCCATCCACCTTTCAAGACATTTCTCTTTTCAATTCACCATATAATAAGCAAATTAATGGAGTGAGTGACTATAAACTATGTTAATCATTCCCACAGATGAATCTGATCTATATATCTAACTAATGGCAACTCCTCAAATTCTCTTCTTTACATTATAGGGAAAAATAATACTAAAGATGGTTGTTTAATGTATTGAATTGGCTATTAATATTATTATTAATAGCTGAAAGTATAAAAATAACATAGTAACTCCAAGAAATTGAAAAGACAACCATAAATTTAGTTTCTCAATTAAATAATTCCTTGTAAAATATTCAATGTTCTAAAAATATTAGATGTAATTTAAGTTTATTTTTTAGTAAATAAATATTATAAAAACAGTTTTAACTTGAAGGGTAAAATGGTAATCCAACTTCTCACTTGAGATCTTCCCACCTTTAATAATACATACATACATACATATATATATGATATGATATGATGATATATGATGAAGGTGGAATCAGAGGTTTTGAGGCAGCAGGAATCCAGAAGGGGATCAGCCTCAAAGACTGAAGCTCAAGATATGGCTATAAGCATCTTGCGCCTACGGTAAGCAAACTCACATTTTTTTTGTTCTTTTTGTCATGAGCTTTGAGTGCTTCATTATAAAGATTCTACGTTAGTATATCCCAGAGGTACCTTTGAAGCACCTCTGATCAGCTTTTTCTTCGTCCAGTGCAGACCTGCAGAATGCAGTTCAGAGTGAAAATTATGATTTGGCAGCTAAATTGCGAGATGAAATTTCCAAGCTAGAGGCAGAATCTCTGACTGCATCAATAAGAGCTCAGGCATATGAAAATGCTCAATATGCCTTTCGATTAGGCCAGAAAGTGAAGCACAAGAATTTTGGTATGGAATCTTTAACTGATTCTTTGGAGTGGAGGGAACAGCCTTTGTCTAATTCAAAAGATAAGTAAATGTAAAAAACAAAAACCAGATACACAAACCCTCATGTCTTCTCCATACAATTAAGTTGTAGCTAAAAGTGATAAATTTGAGGGCCTTTATGAAGTTTCCTGGTAGGATCATCAAATCTTGATGATTTGATTGAATCACAGTCGTTGATGGAAGAACACATTGTAACTGCATGAACTACTTGACTGAACCTCACTGAGTGATCAACCTTGCTTTTTCTGGTGTTGACTTATGAGGTTACATAATCAGGAAGTGCGTTCAATACTTCTCTGTTAGTGATGTGCAATACCTTGTATGGGGTGATGTGCTATACCTTGCATGGACATCTTGTGACTCAATGTATCGAATGATATAATCATTCTTCCTGACACACTGCTCCTTCTGGGAAAGTGCATTCCCCCTTAGCTGACATTCATGGAACATCTATATTCAGCTCGGTAACTGTTACTCAAGTTGTTTATAGTATTGAACCCTTATCTTGTGACTTCAGGATATCGTGGTGTTATATGTGGGATGGACCCAATATGTTGTGAATCAGATTCATGGATTGAAAATGCTCAAGTAAAGAAGTTAACTCGTGGTCCTGATCAGCCATTTTATCAGGTTTTTCTGGATCTTGTAATGTAAAAATATGCCTCATCTATTGCAAGCAAAGATTAATTCAATTTATCTATCTGAACATGGTTTGGTATCAACAGTAATGGTTTGCAGCCACATCCCATAGAAAGACAATAATTTTCTAGCTCTCTGTGTCAAATTGTCAACTACTTTGTGTAGTCCCGTATCCTCTTTATATCTGAGTTCCACTTCCTGGCTTCATCGTCTCATGATAATCATGAAATATTGTATATGTACTGGGGTATGTTGTTGTTGTGTTGTTGTATTGTATATGTACTGTGCATTGATCCTAATAATTTAAAAACTTCAATGCGGCCCTCTAGCAACTGCTTATCAAATAGCTACTGTAGACATGACAATTTTTCAACCTGTTTGCAAACACAGAAAAATACTTTTCCCTCTAGTCCCTCATTTTAGCAAAAGTATACAAGATCAAAGAACCATCCTGAATGATGTAGAAATTTGCTGTCTTTTTGAGTTAGGTGTAAGAAACATTTCCTGATACAATCAAAAGAACTGTTTGGAGAACTTCTTAAGCTTGCTGTGCAAGTTCCTGATCGTAATCCATATTTCAAACTTAAGCTCTTTTTTTTTTTTTTTTTTTTTGCTGTATTAGAGAGACTGAAAGTGGCGCTGCTGCAAGTGATATTTCTTTAGTTATTACTTCTGATCTTTTTAGTTTGACTAAACATAGATTATATTTTCAGGTGTTGGTGGATGTACATACAGATCCCAATCTGTTAGTGGCGTATGGTAAGTGAAATTTGTGACTATGAATAAGCATTTCTAATATTCCTTCTATTGTTTCAATTTGTTTGTCTAGTTTTGACTTGGCACGGAGATAAAGGAAGTAAAGAAGACTTGAATAATGTGGTTTTAAATGGAAGATATTTATAATGTACCAAAATGCCCTTTAATTTTGTGGTTTTAAACATGCCATGTGGAAAGTTGAAATTAAAGAGTTGACGAGAAGGGAAAGAGGCATTCTTCAGAAAAAGGCAAACAACTTGAAACGGAGGAAGTAACTAGATAATCTAGTGTGAGCCAAGGAAGGTCATATACCACGAGGAATTGTATTATTTCACCTCTTAGAAACTTGTACCAGTTCTTTGTCTGAATTCTAATTAGTCTGATGATTGTTCATCATGCAGTACCTGAGGAAAGTTTAATGGCGCCTGGTGAACCAGATAAGGTATGTATACAAATAATCTAAAATTACAACACAAAGTTGTCATTCAATCTCTAACTTCATGAAAAATGCAACCACATGTAGGATCGATTTGATCATCCCTACACCTCATTCTTATTTTATGGGGTGGATGCTGCCGGAGACTTCATACCAATCAAGCAGCTCCGCGAGAAGTACAACAAGCCTCGGCATGAGGTGCCTTATGATCAGGACGACGAGAAGAATGGAGAAAGTTCCTAGATGCAACCGGGAGTTATGTAGGCAAGACTTGGATATATGAGAAATTTTCTTGGTTAAAGAGAAATATCTTTCCCTCTTTCCATTATGGTGGAGTTTACCTCATTTCGAAAAACCGCAAAACATGTTTCCTGCACAATGTCCTTAGTATACACACAATTGTATAGTTCTGGAGATTTTGGATGACCATGACTAAAGTATATTGGGCTTCTGTTATTGTCAGCCAGTTTCAACAGAAAAAATGGTCAATGTATATTGATGCTTTCCTTCAAATCTCCTTTATATTTTCTTCCTTAGTACAACAGATGAACAATCTATTAATGAAGTCTAAACTCCAAAAGTTCCAAGTTGAGAGTGGTTCCCTATTGTCCACTCTATTTGGAGTTGTTGATTAGAAACTAATGACACAAATTAGAGAGTTATCATCTTGATGAAGTTTGAACCAAATATGAGTTTTTAAGGGTAAAATTATAGAGTAAGAAATTTCGATAATTTGATACAATTTATTAATCCTCACTTTAAGTTTTAATTATAGGCATATTTAACCGAGAGAGAGAATTAAAAATGAGGATATTTGGAATAAGATATGTGTGATTTTGGTGGAGGACAAGATGCAGAAAGTAAAATTGAGATGATTCGGGCATATGTGAGAGGCTAGCTATTGATGGTTTTAAAATAAGGTCGAAGACTAGGGCTGTTCAAAATCGAATCGAAAAAAAGCTATTGATTTATCGATAACAGGTTATTGATTTAGTAGTTTTGGTAGCGATTTAATTTTTTTTAATTATTGGGTTATTGGTTCTTAATGGTTTTAGGCTTTTTCTTAATGAGTTAATCGATAACCTAATAGTGAATTAAATAATGATATTCGTACCATTTGGTATATAAAATCTTTGACAGTTTCATACTTTTATTTTTTATAGTATTTGCTTTTGAACAAAATATAATCAGTCAACTCATGTTATGATTTATTTGTTTGCCACCTTGTTTCTAAGTAATTTTCAACAAAGAAAATTTTGTGTCAAATCTTAACGATTAAACCGATAGCGATCAATAACTAATAAATCAATAACCAATAAGTCAATATCTTAATGGTTTTATAACGGTATAGCATATTCATGAATTGATAACCAATAAGTTGAACTGATAAATTTCAAAATAGAATCGAATCGATCGATATGCGATCCTACAGAAGATGGAAAAAATATTAAAGATATGTAATTAGACACGACAAGACATATGTCCAACTTAGTGATGACAATTGTGACTAACACAAATTAGAGTGTGAGGTTAGTAAGTAAATCTTTAGGACATTGTAATATAATGAACTAGCACAGAATGTTAGTACGTAGCAATTTATGGTCTTGTTATCTATGCGTACTAGTAATAGATCCTATATAAGCTCAAATATGCTCCCTCCAAAACTCTAACCAAAAAGAAACTCATCCAACTTCAACAACAACAACATTATCCCATTGATTAGAGAGCAAGAAAGATTGAATGTACGCAGTTTAATTCTTATGTTTAAAACACAGAGTAACTGTTTTCGGATGATGGCATCGAAAATTACATTAATTAATCGTTGCTTCACGCATTAATTAATCGTTACTTCACAATTGAATGAAGTGTAAACAATTTAAAGAATTATTTTACTTTATTCTATCGTATCGTTAAAAAACAGTAAATTTTGGCTCCATCCGGCTGCAAGAAGGAAACTGATCCAACTTCTAAGAACAAAAATTGAAGAATGATACAGTATATGCCACTGTTCAGATCATGTTCAAGCTCAAGATCAGTAGCACAACTCCACGCACATCTCATCGTCAATGGTTTCCGCAAAGACCCACTTGCTTCCACCAAGCTTATAGAGTCCTATTCCCAAATGGGTTCCCTCAAAACTTCAAGACTCGTCTTTGACACTTCCCCAAATCCAGATTCTTTCATGTGGGGTGTCATAATTAAATGCCATGTTTGGAATAGTTCCTTTCAAGAATCCGTTTTTCTCTACCACAGTATGCTTTGTCAACTATCTGAAACCTGTAGTTTCGTTTACCCTTCAGTCCTGAGGGCTGTTTCTGCAATTGGTGATCTGGGTATCGGTAGAAAGATTCATGGAAGGCTTTTGAAATGTGGGTTTGAGTCGGATTCCATTGTTGAGACGGCGTTGTTGAGTATGTATGGTGAACTTGGGTGGACAGTTTATGCAAGGAAAGTGTTTGATGAAATGTCTGTGAAAGATGTTGTTTCGTGGAGTTCGATTATTTCGAGCTATGTACGTAATGGGCAAGCTAAGGAAGGGTTGGAGATTTTTGGGGATTTGGTTAAGGAAGATGTTGAAATTGATTCAGTGGCTTTGCTTAGTGCAGTTGAGGGTTGTGGTGAGTTGGGTGTATGGACAGTAGGGAAGTCTGTTCATGGCTATATATTGAGAAATAATATTCAGAGTGATGGGTTTTTGATAAACTCACTTGTTGCAATGTATGGAAAATGTGGCGATACAAGTAGTGCAGAATTGATTTTCCATTATGCTGTTGATAGGAGTACTTATACTTGGACAGCAATGATGTCCTGCTACAATCAAAATGGTTGCTATCATGAAGCGTTGGCGTTGTTTGTTAAGATGCATGAGTCTGATGTGGAATACAATGAAGTTACTCTTATGGCTGTTTTATGTTCTTGTGCTAGGTTAGGTTGGCTAAAGGAAGGGAAAACGATACATGGTTTTATAGTTAGAAATGCTTTTGATTGTAGGAGTGATCTTCTAGGCTCAGCCTTGGTTGACTTGTATGCTAATTGTGGCAAGCTAATCGATTGCCACAAGGTATTTGGTTCATCTCAAGACAGACATCTCGTCTCATGGAATATGCTCATATCAGGTTATGTGCAGGAAGGATTTTCTGAGAAGGCGTTGATGCTTTTTGTGGATATGGTAAGAAAGGGAATATTGCCAGACTCGTATACTCTGGCAAGTGTCCTCTCCGCTTCTGGAGATGTTGGATTTTCTGAATTTGGGGGTCAAATTCACAGCCACGTTATTAGGACTGGCTTTTCAACGGAGTTTGTGCAGAATTCCCTGATCGACATGTACAGTAAATGTGGACTCGTGGACTATGCACTCATGATATTCAAGGATACACAAGAAAGAAGTGTTGTTACTTGGAATTCAATGATAGGTGGACTAACTCTAAATGGTTTATCTTGTGAAGCTATCAGTCTCTTTGATGAGATATATTCAAACTTGAGCAAAATGGATGAAGTGACATTCTTAGCTGCAATTCAAGCATGCTCGACTGTAGGATGGCTGGAGAAGGGAAAATGGATTCACCACAAGTTAGTCATTTTTGGTGTGAAACATGATATGTATATCGATACTGCTCTGACAGATATGTATGCTAAATGTGGAGATCTTTTAATGGCTCGAAGAGTTTTTGATAGTATGTTGGAAAGGAGCATAATATCTTGGAGTGCCATGATAGGTGGTTATGGAATGCACGGTCAAATCGAGGACGCCATCTCACTCTTTCATGAAATGGTAAATAGTGGAATAAAACCAAATGACATCATTTTAACAAATATTCTATCCGCTTGCAGTCATGCTGGTTATCTCGACGAGGGGAAATATTTCTTTAACTTGATTAGCTTAAGCATTGAGCCCAAACCCGAACATTTCTCATGTCTAGTTGATCTTCTGAGTCGAGCTGGTGATATTGATAAAGCCTATGAAATCATCAATTCGATGCCATTTCCTGCAAATGTTAGCATTTGGGGTGCCCTAATAAATGGATGTAGAATTCACAAGAGAATGGATATTATCAAGATAATCAAACAAAAGCTTGAAAAGATGCAAACAGATGATACTGGTTACTATACCTTATTATCCAACATATATGCAGAAGGGGGAGAATGGAATGAATCTAGAATGGTGAGGTCAAAGATGCAAAGTTTAGGTTTAAAAAAGGTTCATGGCTATAGTATGATTGAAGTTGAGGAAAGAATACCAGCGTAAAGCAAATTATTCATACTTCATTTGCATAAAGGGAAGTCTCGTGCTAATGATTTCATAGATTTGGCTGGTTATTGCATTGGAATTGATGTTCTGTAGAACTAGCTGCTTCCATCGTTTTGGACTTAAAGAACTGATTAGCCTGGGAATTTGCAATATTCATTTCATATAGACTTTGAACGGGGAAGGTGAACCTTGGCGTAACTGGTAAAGTTGTTGTCATGCGACCAGGAGGTCACAGGTTCAAGCTATGGAAACAAGAAATGCAGGGGAAGATTGCGAACAATAGACCTTTGATGCCCAACTCTTCCCCGGATCCCATGCGTAAGGGGAGCTTAGTGCACCGGGCTGCCTTTACTGGATCTGGACTGGGAATGATTGCTGATCCACAAAATACTGGCGAAGAGGGGATATATAGCTGTTTCTGGTTCCTTGGGAAATTGTCCTTCAACGGCCACTCAACATGCTGAATTATGTCTGCTTCGGAGCTCAATACTGTCATTCTCTTTCTGTGAAGTAGCTATTCTGATGAATATAGCAAAAACTTGATACATAGCCCTCACTTTTCAGCTCCAACCTGCTTTGGACTTCAGACGACACTATGCTAAACGAGATGGCCCTGATGACGACTGTGAAACTCACAAATCATCTGAACCAGAATCAAGAAAGCTGAGGAAATGGAACAAAATGGATACTTGACCCTACACCAGAATGCAAACGAAAATGGAGACCCGAGATAAGAGAGTCCATAATCCATATTTTGATGCTGCATGGCATCGCGTGTTCTACTTGAACCGGTGAAGAAAACCTGACTAAACACAACCTTGCTGCGTCTTGCAACTAGTTGATGCAAGTGTGAATCCAATGTTAGCAACATTGTTGCAGTAAACCTGGCTGGTTGTCATACTAGTTTACACCATGAAATGCTAGGTGTAAAGAGTTTTCTTGATGAATATATTGCTACTATTATTAAAAAAAAGTGATAATGGAAATCGAAACTTTTAAGATGTATTTTTTCATCATATTAGTATGAAAAACATTAAACTTGTTAACATTTTTTGTATAAGTTTTGGATATCAAGATTTTAGGTTTGAAATATTGAATTAATCTAATCTAATTTAGTTCCAAAGATTAGTCAAACTGACTTTTTAGGAGCGAAACATGACAATTATTTTGGGATGAATGGTGTATTGAATCGAAGTTATATATTTAAGTGGAGTTCAATTGAATCCTTTTTATTAAAATTTAAAATATGCAAATAGGGTGAGAATAAATATTCTTGTAAATATATAAGTTGTTGAATTCTTTTGGTATAAGAATTTATTTAAAATTCTAACTCCGTCATTGACTAAGCACGTCGGTATTGTTCTTCTGATGGTCCCTACCTTTAGGTACAAAGGAAATTAAGTGTGAACTTGTGAACCAAATAATGGCCACAACATTTGAGTACATAGTCCAACCTAGTACTTTGGTAGGCCCAAACATGAAATCTTTCCAACAAGACTTTTAAACAAGGTATTGTCACTATTATCCATTGCAATAACAAAAACAAGAAAGAAATGTGATATTTCGATTATTACGTCTCAATCTCGAACAAGTTAAAATCATCTTGTATGAATTTTTAATAGAGTTAGTTACATCTTTGTTCATATCAGTAGTAACAACATTATTCTCGTAGTTCCTTATCCTCTAACTATTGTTATTTCACATCATCTTGTATGCTTTGATTATCGCATACTTTTGTTGTATATTTTATTACTTGAGCCGAGGGTCTTTCAACAACTATCTCTATACCTCCACGAGGTAGAGGTTATATCTGTATATATTCTACCCTCGTCAGACTTTACCTGTGAAATTACACTGCATGTGGAACCCCAACAACATTCATTGAATAGCACTAATAAAATGTTAAAAGCACAAGACATTATGCAGCATCTTGCAGAATATAAGGTCAGTAAATCCAATGTAAGAAACACAATAATGGAGGCTCCAAATTATAGTGCAAGAACAAAGACATGTACAATGACAATCCCCATGTAATTCATGAACAAAGCTCCCTAAATCCGTTAATCGGTTAATGTCATCTCTATAAATGATGAATAGATGAAATTACATCCTCGTCTGCCCTGTGTTTTAAGTTAACAGGACAGCCGAAGGATTGCCTGCAGGGCATCTTTGTCTCCGAGGGCGTCTAGGTGTCTTTCCCCACCCTGTTAGGCTTTTATTATCTTCCAAACTGGCATCAATGTTACTGAGCTGGTGCATTAGTTGAGAGCTTGTCATTGTTGTGGTCATCACCGGGGTAGGGGCAGGGGTACTGGTGTCCACAACTTTTTTCCGCCTTCCCCTTGTTCCTCCGTTTCTTCCCCCATTCCTTCTTGTCAAACTGGAGTTCCAAATGTGGCCTGTTGCTCTCATCAACCCTCCGAATATCTGAATATCTTCGGTCACCTCATTTCTTGACAATGAAACTAGACCGGGAAGGATATCCCTTTGGAAGTCCTTCCGTTGTCTTCCCCTCCTTGCATTCCCTCTTCGGGGTCGGTTTGTTAGTGAACTGGCCCCTGCATCTTCCACTATTTGGACTTCAGGAACAAATGGCTTGGGCATGTAATCTTCCTCCTTGGTCTCAGTTAGTTGCAACGTCATAGCTTCAAAGTAATCGATTTCCTTAAAATCACTATGTGTAACCATCATGTTGTTGTTTTTCCCTGTAACTTCTTTACCAGGTGGAGTACTATCAAGCTCGGCTGCACAAGAAGAGACCACATCAACAAACCATTGTAGAGATTCAAGAGGATCATCAGACGGATCGCTTTGTTTTTCCTCTATTACGGTGCAATGAGTGGATGACGAGATGGCAACTATTGCTTCTGCTGCAATCCTGAGTAATTCCTCCTGTGCTTGCTGCAAAGATGCCTCACGTTGCTTGTCATCTTGTTCAGTGTCCATAACTACAGGGGCTTCCAGATCTATATCAAGAATAGTCTTCACATTGGCCTTATCGGTTTCAGAAGAAACTAGTTCTTCATCCTCAGTAATACATGAGTTCAAATCAAAGTGATTCCTGATGTTGACAGTTTTTGTCTCTGTCGCTCTCTCAGTAACAAGTTTTTCTACAGCATCAGGTTCCTCGGGCTCAACCATAGAAAGGTCACAAGCCACATTAATGTCGATCACCATACTCCGCCTCTCATGTCTGGTCTTTCTCTCAGGAGAGGAACAAAGATTAGCTGAAGCGGAAACAAGTGATGATGACGACTCATTTCTGGAAGCAATGGGAATATCGAGGATTGGAACACCAAGAATTTTTCTTACATGTCGTGTCTTGCCCACTTCTTTTGTGGTCTTCACATGGTGATGTTCCAAAGCTGATGGATCACTCTGGCGATAAGGAGAGTTTGAGTAAGCCTGGACAAAGCCTGAATTTGCTGAACTTCCACCAATCCTAGTATCGACGCCCTCATTTTTATCATTTCCTTTAGCTTTAAGCCACGGCAACACTGTCACAGGGTCTTGACGCTCTCTCTTTTCATTACCAAACTCGACATCTCGCCTGGAAGGCTCCTCGCTAAGTGCACTCGCTGCTAGCACATTTAAGTTGAAGCCTTTTGCAGGTTTCACATCCGCATTGTTAGAGCTAATGAGGAAATTCTCGCATGCATTATTCGAATAACGTTCAGACATAAAACGGTCCCCCTTAACGTAGCTCGAAGAGTCAAAAGCAGCTGAAGGGATGTGAATTGGTGATTCTTTTGTCCCCGATGAGGACCCATGGTAGAAGCCACTCCGGATGGGTAGCTCACCAGCACCACCTGGACGCAACCTAGAACTGTTACCATTTGTGTGCCAATAGTCTCCGATTTGGCTCTGAGATAACTGTGAACCCTTACCAACTGCTGCAGATGAATTGAAGAATGAGTTCGTGTGCAGTGAGGATAACCTCTGAGTAAAGCTACCATTTGGCTTCTCCCGAGAAGAGACAGAGTGCAACCACGAACTGCTAAATTCAGAGGAGCTTGCACACGGATATGGACTAGACATCTTGGAAGTAACAAATGGTCCCACTTGAGCATAGTTAGACTGCTCACCGTTTCTGCTAGACATATCTAAACCATGTCCTGTTCTATCTTTCCAAATTTCATCCTTAATATGGTGAACTAGATGAGTGCCCGGAGCTTGATAGGCTTTGCTAATCACTACCGGTGCTTGATGGGAAGCTGCGGGTATCTTGTCGTCTTCAAAACCTCTTGGTAATGAAGCCGAGCTACCGTTGACGTTACCTGCAAATTAAAGCAACTCGAAATAGGTACAACTGAATCCCAGAAGTGGCTAAACTCGAGGAATATGTAAGTTTCGGAAGGAACTATTACCTGTTTCATAAGCCGAAGCCAACCACTCCCTCTCTTTGCCTCTATTGCGATCGTATAGGTTACTTAAAGACTCATTTGTGCTTGCACAATTGGAATTCCAAGGCAAAGCGCCAAACGGCTGATTTGATTTTGCCGAAGCATTTATGCTTCTAGTCTCTTTATAATTGTTACCATGACCAAGAAAATCAACAGGATCGGTAGCTTCATCAGGCTGCGCTGGTTCATTTAGGTCAGCCAACTGAATTGAGCTTCTCAAACATGAAATAGATGTCGAAGCATCTTTTCGGCTATCACCTTTTGCACCACCACCACCAAGAAACATCGGCTGCCCAACTTCTGTATCCATGTAATCATCGGCTGGAAGGTGAAGATCAAACAACTTTTTCCGGACCTTTGAGGGCCTAGCCTCCAAAACATCAGAGGCTTTCGAAGAATAACCATTTTGCATTTGAATTCGACCGGGCTGTACACCATCCCCTTTTGAAGAACTAAAAGGAGAACTAACAATTTCAGTACCGGACGTAGATGGTCTAGTATAACTAGAATTTTCCAAGGGAAAGTTTGTGACATGCCATTTCCGGACATCCTCAGATGGTACTTGAGATCCTATGTGACTGGATGAACATGATGGCTCCATTGATGAGCGAAGTTTCTGCATTTCCTTCTTTTTAAGTTCGTCCATCATGTCCCTTTGAATTCTGTAAAGACGATGAAGTTCCACCACCTACAAGCAAACCATTACATAAATATACTTAGTAACGCTGTTGACACTCAGCAATACAAGGATTACATGGCAGATGAGTTGAAGCATGAGAGTCCAAAAGACCACGGTGTTAGGATATATAGAACTATACTGAAAACCAAAATTTCCAACTAAATTCTCGAAAAGGAAAAGAGAAAACAAAGGGAAGCATTACCTGATTCCTGAATATGGCCTCGTGTTCGAGCATTTTCTGCTTTAGAATGTCCTTATCACTCCCTGGATATGCATCAGTTACAGTCCTTGACGTGAAACCATTACAATATTGCCCGTTTGGCAAGGTCTTGTCTCCGTGAAATAGGGGCCAACTGCTGCTATTAGAATCCTCATTAAGGTCCCGTATAGAGTAATAGCTTGGTAAGAATTCTTTACAGTGCACTTGTGTTCCCATTCCTGCCATGACATCAAAGAATTTAACGAAAACCAAACAGTTCATTCTGAATAAACTTCGAAACTGTTCTAAAACGATGACCATAATGAAACAGAACTGAGATATTCAGAACCTACACATCTATTTACGAACATAAAGGAAGTTGCATCAGTAGGACATACAATTTCTTGAAATGATTACGGAGTTGGATAAAAAATACATAATAGCTTCGATAAGTGATAGCACAAGTAGCGATTCAAGACTAAGTTGATGTTACCTTACACAAAGTCCGGTATTCCTTAAGAGTCTTTTAGTTATGCGTTGCGACTTGTCTGTTCGTGTAGGGGTAAGTACGAGAATTAGAGATTCTCTAGTTTTAGAGAACCCCTAACTTGCCTTGAAGACAAAGACAAATTATTTTTGCCAACTAGATGATACCTTCATTGACGGTCCCATCGGTTATATCCTAAAACAGAAATAAGAACATCAGGACGCGTTGAAGAATTTCATGAAGAGAAGATCAATTGAAGAGATACAGTCATGATGAACTCCTTTTTTGTTATTTTACCAAAAGTAGAAACGGAAAAAAACTATTCCGCTTCGAGTAACATCTTTCAAAAGCTAACTTTGACCACTTTCTCTTAACATAAATCCGCAATCAATGCTTTATTAACATTTTGTCAGCATCGTAAGATAACTATGTTTACCAAGTAAAACAATCCAAATAGACCTGTTAAAAATATTCATAGAAATCTCGCCATTACGATTTTCCAAGGACAAATTGCACTGGAGCAGCACAAGTACTGCACGCACACTACAAGGTTCTCACCAGTAACATGGGGAAAAAATCCTAGCTTTTTTCTTTTCTTCAAGAGCACACTTTGTTAAAGCTATGTTCACACGCATACATTTCAAGACTTCGAAGTAATTATTTCCTATAGCATACAGTAACGAGGAACCAACTCTTCTTGTGTCCGTCATTAATTACAACCACAACATAGTGCACAAGGATACAAGAGGAAACAAACAAGATAACAGACACCGGTCAAGATCGCAATTAATTTGGAAATTTGTCTCTAAGCAACAGAAATCCAAAACTTTCCAATTACTGTAATCTACTAATGAAAACAGAAATAAGGATTTACGGCACAATTCTTATTGAATAACACCAGTCAAGGTTGCAATAATTGATTGAATAGATACAAATTAATGGTGCCGGATCAGCACACGCAAGATTATCTCCTGGAGTAGAAGAATTTACCTGCTATGCGTGAATGTCTGTACTTCTGTTTTTTGTATATTTTTCTAAGCTTAACACGGGACAATTCTTGGATACCAGAACATGCCGTCAGCATCAAAAGAAAACTGTTGTTTCTACCGAGTAAAATAATCCCAAATAGACCTGTTAAAAATATTTGTAGAAACCTAACCGTCAAAGGACGAATTGCACCAGAGAAACCCAAGTATTGCATGCACATTGCACGATTCTCATCGGCAGTATGGGAAAAAACTCCTAGCTAACATCAAACTACTTACAAGAAATGAATCAAACAATACAAGAAATGTAATACTCAAGTAAGGATAAGAAAGCAGATGATCGGATATCTGACAAAATGATACGAGAAATAGTAAAAGGTGATGGAGTATAGGTTAGAAACAGAATCACTTGTTTTCTTAAAAGCTCTTTTACATTGATAGATAGAGGGCGGAGGAATCGAGGAAAGAGGAAAAATAGACTCACAAGACGTACGACGACTTTATCTATTTAAAGCCACAGTAGATGACAACCACCTTTAGATAGGTATCACAACTGAAAATCATAGTTAATGAACTATTCCTTTCTTGATTAATTAGTTAATGTACTTCTCTTACGTCAAATTTAATATGTGATGATTCTTAGATATTGCAGCATGTAGTCAGCATTGAAAGATAAATGTGTTTCTACCAAGTAAAATAATTCCTTCTTAGAAACCTCGCCATTGTGATTTTCAGAGGACAAATTGCACGAGAGCAGCCCAAGTACTGAACGCACTCTGCCCAATTCTCACGGGCAACACGTGGGAGAAAATCCTAACCTATTTTTCTCTTAGAGCACACTTTCAACAATACATGAGACTTCCGTGGACATTTTCAATTACTGTTTTGTTAAGTATTAATTAATTGCTCCCTATAGTATACTGTAAAGAGGAACCAACTCATTTTGACTGTCGTTGATTAGAACCACAATGTAATGCCCAAGGATACAAGAGGAACAAACAAGACAATGGACGCGTGTCAAGATTGCCATTAATTTGGAAATTGATTTTTAAGCAGCACCAAAATCCAAATCTCTAATTACCGCAATCTACTAATGAAGACAGAAACAAGAATATCAGGACGCCTAGAACAACTTTATGAAGAGAAGATCAATTGTATAGATACTGTCCTGAAGAAGACTCTTTCGGATTTTTTTCCCATAAAGAGGAAACGGAAAAAACTATCCTGCTTCAAGTACATCTTCCAAAGCTTAACTTCGATGGATTTCCCTTTACATAAATCAGCAATTAATGTTTTGTTAACATTTCAATGAAAATGGTTGTATAGATCACAAATTAATGGCGCTGGCTAACACGTGTAAGATTAACTCCAAAGTAGAAGACTTTGCACGCAACGTGTGAATGTGTAGACTTCTCTTTTGTACTCTTTTGCTAAGCTTAACATGTGACAATTCTTAAATACAGGAACATGTAGTCAGCATCGAAGGATAACTATGTTTCTACCAAGCCCTAGTACTGCACGCACACTGCACGATTCTCACAAGCAACATGTGGAAAAAATCCTAACAGTGGTTTTACTCGTAAAGAGCAATTTCAACAACACACGAGACATCCGTGAACATTTTCAAATACTATTTAGTCAAAGCTATGTTCACATGCAACTTCTCAAAACTTAAAATTAATTGCTCCGTATAGCATATAGTAACGACAAACCAACTCATCTTGTTCATCATCAATTAGAACCACAATGTAGTTGCCCAAGGACATGAAATGAAACAGACAAGACAACAGACAGTGGTCAAGAATGCAATTACTCTAGGAATTTGTCTCTAACAACAACAACAACATACTCAGTGGAATCCCACAAGTGGGGTCTGGGGAGGATGAAATATAGGCAGGCCTTACCACTACCTCACAGAGGTAGAGAGGTTGTTTCCTGGGAACCCTCGTCTCAAAAACAGGAATTCGTCTCTTAGCATCACAAAAATCCACTGTCAATTACACACGAGACTTCCGTGGACATTTCCAATTGCTATTTAGTTAAAAGTCATGTTCACACACAACTTCTCAAGACTTATAATTAATTACTCCCTATAGCATACAGTAACGAGAAACCAACTCGTCTCGTCCATCATCAATTAGAACCACAATGTAGTACTGCCCAAGGACACAATATGAAATAGACAAGACAAAAAACAATAATCAAGATAGCAATTAATCAAGAAATTCATCTCTAAGCAACACGATAAACCTCGTTCTCCGATTATCATAATCTACAAAAGAAGACAAACAACCAATCTTGTAATAGCACATAAATTGAATTTTAATTTACCCCACTCTCACCATGAATTTTCTAAATTAGATTTTAATGACTTTCTTCTAATAAAGTTTCAATCTTTACTCATACAATTTAAAGTTTAAACCTTTATACAAAACAAATCACTTTATAAGCCACAAAGTTTCAATCTTTTTCACTAATTAGAGTAAATTAAGCAGAAATCATAAACACAAAAATCAGAATAAAGATCCCCAATAAAATTCAAGGACTTAATCAAATCTACAAATAACATAAGACATACTTTATATACCATAAGAAAAAATATAAACACAATTACCCATAGAATCCAAAACCATTTTTAAAGTTTTTAAACAAAGCATAAATAAAACAAAAAATAGAAATATTCTGTTCTTGAGTCTTTAAAGTCAAATAAGAATAAATCTAAAATTTTAAAAAATAAAAAAATAAAAATAAAATATAGAAGAATTTACCTCAACTCCACATCTTGTAAACACCTCTTGGACAATGAACAACACTTAGCAACAATTCAAGAATCATGGAGAATTGAGTGAACCCCACAAGAAGAGAGAAGCATAGGAACAAAAATGGACAAAATAATAAATAGTAGTATATGATAAGTAACACCCTTCCGCCTCATTTCATGTGACACCGTAACACAATATTAAAAGTAATTTTTTTTAAACAGACTAAAAAAGAAAAAAAATATAAAAATTAAGAAAGAATTAGAAGGAAAGAACAAAAGGGGTAGTTTGATAACACCATTGAAGAAGCTCAGATCCTCATAAAACTGAATAAAGATTGGAGATTTTGATCTGCTGGGGCCACACAATTTCTCAGAAAGAACGAAAAAGAAAGCATTTTTTTAGAGAGAGAGAGGGAAAATCAAGAAGAAGAGAGAGAAAGTGGGAGAGAAACAGACAGAACTTGTATGAGACTTCAAAGGTTGTGTACTATATTTTTGTAAAATAGGAAGAAAATCTTTACATTAACAAATGAGGGTTCTATAACAACAGTGACATGAAATTTGTCAACATCTGGTCTCTTATTTCTTCATTTATATTATTGTTAAATTTCTATCTAATTTATGTTGTTGGTGCTTTTCAAAAATATCGATGAAAAATTTTAAAAATTTATTATGGTGACCTATGTTATTCAGATTTTTTTAAAATATTAATAGATGCGTATCAGATTCTCTCAAAGTAGTGTATTTTTTGAAGAATCTGATACAGATATGACATTAAAAGTGAAGAGTTTGTACAACTTAGATGGTGACAACTGGTAAGAGTTTGAAGAGTCCGCTCAACTTAGATAATGACAATTGGTAAGAATTTATGGATACGATATTAAAAGTAAAAAGTCCACACAAACTTAGATAGTGATTACTGATAAAAGTTTGAGCAGATAAAAAATTATAACAAATTATTATGATATGATATTATGAAGGAAAAAAAAAGATAAAATATATGAATTGTTATTTAAATTTGATTTTAACTGGTAAATAAATATTTTAATTTAAGTATGCATATCTAGATCCGATATCTCAAAACATATCTTTATTGTGTTAATTAAAAACTGCATTTTACAAAATGATCATTTAAATACGTTCAAAATTTATGTGTCATATCAGAAATGAGGTGTCTACGAGATACAATAAAAACAAGTTGGATATATTTAGTCAGCAGTTGACATCAAATTAAAGTGCTTAGACGTGCAATTTCGAAGTTAAGATGCTTACTTACCTGCTAAGATCGAGTTTGAACATTTATGTTTGTATTACCTATAAAAGATTATTTTGGAAAAAAGTTAATTTTATCTAAAAAGGTAATTTATTAAATTATCCTTATTTATGGAGTATTTTATTTCAATTCTTTCTTTAATCATATTAATCTCTTTCCACGTCAATAGTAAAGATTAAAATGATAACTATTTTTAAAAAAGATTAATTTTAATAAACACAATAACCAAAATGAATAGAAAAACATGATAAATATTAATTTTTAAATTGAAAAATGACTATTATAGAGTGATATCTTTATTAATGATTTCCTTATTGTTGTCATTGTAAATAAATAAATAAAATATGTATGTGTTTTTGTTTGTAGATTCTCTCCACCTTCCTTGCTTTTGGTATATTAAAGATATTAAAAGGCAAAAAAACTAATCCATTGCCTTATATTAAACCAAAAAAACATCTTAATTTTTCATTTAATTAATAAATTACTATATTTTGGAGTAACAATAACAACAACAACATTACCCCATAACCTCAAAAGGCTCCCGCTCATTGCGGGATAAGGGGGTTTGGATGTACGCAGCCTGACCCTTATGTTTAAAAACATAGCGCGACTGTTTCCGGATGATCCATGATGAACATCGAAAGTTGCATTGACTAACTGCTACTTCACAATTGAAAGAAGCGCAGACAGTTTAAAGAGTCA
>JAOTQR010000086.1:6332638-6346181 GCA_025774065.1 Solanum ossicruentum
TAGTACGTAAATAAGAAAATATTATTTTAAGAGTATTTAATTATATGTATCTTCGAGAAAATATTATCGTGGTGATATGGGTTGGACAATGGGAGTTTGGAGATTCATTTGAACTATCTTTGGCGAAAAAATTATATTATTTATGTATGATTAAAATAATTTTTTTATGTATATGGAAGGCCCGGGTGAAATATTCTCTATTTGATTTAAACAAAGCAATTCCACTTTTTCCTACTCTATCCAAGCCACTTTCCTTATAGGAGAGGAATATAGTAGCTGACGATCCCTCTTCAGCTAGTTTATTATGTCTGCTTCTTCAGATTTTGAAACTCCTTAGTGAAAATTCTGACTTTGTCGTTGCTGACGGAGTTGGAACGGTCAAAGCGTGAAGGTGACAGTGAACTCGGAGTATAACTTATACATTGTTTTATACTACATAAGTCATTTTTCTCATTTTTAAGAAATTTATTTTTCCTCGAAAAATCCTTATTTATTTATTACTCTCTTCGTCCAATTTATATGAATTAATTTAACTTGGGGGAAAGTTTGCTCTTATATTATAAGTGAGAGTTGGGCAGTTAAGCATGCACCTCTCCGTCAACGTACCTGCTTGAGTTGTTTGTTTATTTTTATACATCATGCAGGGTTCATAAAAATATTTTGTGTATTTTTTATTTAATCTTTTTAAAATAACTATTTACTTCAACTATGATTTTACAATATTATCCCTAGTAAATAATTT
This sequence comes from Solanum ossicruentum, assembly GCA_025774065.1. Classification (NCBI taxonomy): domain Eukaryota; kingdom Viridiplantae; phylum Streptophyta; class Magnoliopsida; order Solanales; family Solanaceae; genus Solanum; species Solanum ossicruentum. The sequence goes on from JAOTQR010000086.1 coordinate 6,333,381, forward strand.
CCCTAGCGACTTCAACTATGATTTCGCTATATCATCCTGATCAATTATTTTAAGTTAAGTAAATACTGAAATTAGGATAAAATAAACTTCTCTTTAAACTGGGAAAATAAAATTAAAAATAACTAGGCAAGTAGCTCTACATTGACGTGCCCGTTTGAGGTGTCTACTTCCTCTTGTACATTATACTGGCCGCATAAAAATATTCTGTGAACCTTTTAGTTTATTTTTTTTGAGACAACTACTTGCTTTAATTACGATTTTGCAATATTACCACTAATAAATAATTTTTCCCAATTACTTCGATGATGATTTTACTATATTATCCCGATCAATTATTTTAAGTTAGGTAAATACTAAAATTAGGATAAAACAAATTTCTCTTTAAATTGGACAAACAAAATTAAATAACTATTCTAATATCTTTCCATGATTATATTTATATCCAAAAGTAAGTATTATTATATTAATTTTATACTTAATGAGAAAATTTAATAGCATTTAATTATATTATTAAAAAATAAATTTATCAACAACTATTGAGTCCGTGCATAGCAAAGGATTTCGTAACTAGTAATAACAAAAAAAGGGAGTAATTATTTTTTATTTTGGATTTTTCAATGGAATCTCTTTAAGTTTGGTGCATAATAAATTGGGGTTTTTGTTTCTATTTGTGTTACTACCATCCCAATTCAATTGCCAACCACCACCTTATAACTTGCCTAGAAAAAAGAAAATGACATCATGACTAATATCCCTTATTATATCATTAAAAAATAGTCTCAAACAACAACAAAATTACTCCATTGCTTCAAAAGCTCTCGCACTATTGCGGGGTCAGATGTACGCAGCCTAATCTTTATGTTTAAAACAAAGATCGACTGCTTTCAGATGACTCATGATGAGCGTCGAAAGTTTCATTGACTAACTGCTACTTCACAATTGAAAGAAGCGCAGACAGTTTAAAGAATCATTTTGCTTTATTCCATCATACCCCAAAGCCAAAAAATAGTAAATCTTTGGCTCCAGTCTCCAAAGATGTATAATTAATAAGTATTATTATAAAAAGCTAATTGAAAATATAATGAATGAAATTTTCTTTTTGAGTTGAAAAAAAAAGAAGAAGAAAGTTACTTGAGGTTAAAAGTTAAAAAGTTTGTGCTTATAAACATGATAATAATTTACTCCTATCATTATTACATTTCAAAACATTGACCATACATCATGTGGAGTAATTTTTTTTAATAAAATATATTAACTTTTCTAATTTTGTAATGATCTACTATTGAACAAACAACAACAATATTATCCCAGAGCCTCAAAGGCTCTCGTCCATTCTGAGGTAAGGGGGATCGGATGTATGCAGCCTGAACCTTATGTTTAAAAGCATAGAGCGACTGTTTCCGGATGACCCATGATGAACGTCGAAAGTTGCATTGACTAACTATTACTTCGCAATTGAAAGAAGCGCAGACACTTTAAAGAATCATTTTGCTTTATTTCATCATACCCCAAAGCTAAAAAATAGTGAATCTTTGGCTCCATCCGAGATTGATGGAAAAGTAATCTAGCATTGACATTTTAGTTTTTTTTTTTTATTTGTGGAAAAATGAAAAAATCTGGACTTTCCTTGCTCAATTATCAGTCTAAGCCCAACAAAAGACAATAGCCTTCATTGTTTTTCTTTTTCTTTTTTGGTCTTTTGACTCCAACCACACAATTTTTCATGAAAATACTGTCCTATCCTATCAATAATTATTTGAAAACATAGGTTAAAAAATGTAGTAATTTAATTTGATGTTTGAAAATTCGGTATAAATAATTTTATTTAATTTGTTCGTTCATGACTCGTTATATAATTTGATAAGTCAATAACTTTTTACATATTTCAGAATACAATTAACAAACATATTAATTAATCGATTACGATATATTGTATATGTTTAGTTGTCTTTTGAACTTATACATGCAACACTCTTTTATCTTTTGGCATATAGACCATTCTTTCTCCTTAGGATGCAAAAGGCAAACCTTTGAGGGCATTCTTCAATCCTAAGATGTGATGAGACGACATTGAAGTACCAAATGAATTTGCCAATAAAAACCGAACTGAAAGTTTAATGTAACCGATAATCAAGCAATAATCGAGAGTTGATAATCTGTTTCATCTAATAACGAATCAATTTAAAATCAAGATGAATATCAATCCGATAAATCACCTAACTTTTGACTTTTGTTTGGTCTAATATGGAAAAAAATTTGGTTCATGTGGAAAGTCGTTATCTTCTTAGGAATATGAACTTTTATTTTTTCATAGGATACTCCAATAACAAATTTATCAAACTTATGGACTTCACGTGGGAACATCATCCATCTTGTTTTCTAATTTCTAAACACACACAAAATCTACTCCTCCACTCTTCCCAAAAATCACTTATTGAGTCATAACGTCAAACTATATTAATTTATCATAATTAAGTTAAATTATATTGACGATCGAATTCAAATAGAAATTTATCGTATGAAATTTGTGTTGGTCAATTATTTCATATCGAAATAAGAAGATGAAATGACCTGTATTAATCTCTTAAAGCCTCATTTTGATTAAAGCTCTAAGGAAGAAAATAATACTTTACTATATTTTTATTATATATATCCCTTAACCAGATCCCAGTATTTCCTTACTCTATTTAATTTTTGCTATTAATTATTTGTGATACTATTTCAAGATACTCAAGACAACAACAAAAAACAATAAAGTTAAAGATATTCAACATAACTTTATCACTAAATTTTTAAAATGATAACAGATATAATATTGAAGAAATATGATATGTGAAGCAATATAAGGTGGAATATAAAGTAAAAATCTCTTATATTATTTGCTTTTTTAGTTTAAATTGATGGACAAAATCATGTAATGAAAAGGGTTAAATTTCAAATATATGAGGTGATTTTTTTAAAAAAAAAATTCTAGCACTAATGGGTAAAATTATTGATAAATTTTATTGGTAAAGATAAATATTAAATAGAATTAGAATCCATATGATATTGCTGTTGGGAGGCCACAAGTACTTACTCTAAGAAAAAGATATTTATTAAGAAAATTAAGGTGTTTGGCCAATAAGTACTTACATTCAAATGTCTTTTTAATATATTGCATGAAATTTTAAAAAATAAAAAAAATATTAAAATTATCATCTCCTACTTTCTCTAATAGTCTGAAAGGTTCTAGATACGTGGAGAATTCTCTAGAAAAGTCTAGAAAGTTCTAGAGACGTGTGGAGTTCTCTAGAATAGTCTAAAAGGTTCTGGAGACGTATGGAGTTCTCTATAACAGTCTAGAAGACTCTGGAACCCCGGAATAATATCATACTAATGCGGGGTTGGGGCGAGGGTGCACGCGGTCCCAACAAGTGGTATCAGTGCCTAGGTTCAGAGGGTAGGAGTGATGGACCGACGTGTGTAGAGTCACCAGTGTGGCATTAGGACCAAAAAGGCCAACTAACGTCAAAGAGTTGGTGTAGTGTGTAGTACATTTTAGGTCCTCCATAGTGGGTGCGTTGGGTTCGTCGAAGTCTCCAACCCTTATTTAAAAACATTTCTTTTAAATAAACGTAAGAGAAATGGTAAGAAAAAGTTTAATTGACTATACTTTACTTTCGACAAAAAAGCCTAAAGTAGTAGACTTTAATTGTTACTAGCATTTATTTTTATTCACTTTTGACTGTTTTTTCTTACACTGAATTGTAAATTTAGGTGTGTATTAATACATGATGTGATAGGGAGAATATCATGATATCTTAAACAAATTATTAAAAAGACAAATTCTAGAAATTATTAGCAAAAAAAAATGTCCCAATAGTTTTATTTTCTTAATAATTATTTTTCAAAGTACAAATTTGTCAATGCACTGATCTTTGAATAGAAAAAAGGAGTAGATCTGCAAATTCCCAAATGAATTAGCTTATTGGAAAAATGTCTTATTTTGGAAGATCTATTTCATCTCTAGTACTGCATGGTTCCACTCCGCAAGAACCTCGACACCTTCTCTTGAAACTTATCCTCTTTATCATAAATGATCCATTTCTCAAAATAATCTAAACAAACAAAAATTTTTTAATTCATTAGGCATTTCGAAATAACTAAATATTCTAAGAGAATTTAAATTTTCTTGATTTTTTATATTTAAAATCGTACTGAAAATTTTGACTCCGCCACTAGTTAAACCACTCAGTATCTTTCTAGAGGGTCATGATATGGACATGGAGAAATTTTAATAACATACGTGGAAGCTTCTATAACGCATAACATTTGTATCTGATTAATTTAGACTATATAATAAGGGAAAAGGAATAATCCAAATATCTAAAAATAAATTGATAAGTCGTAATCATCAATTAGGTATGCCTAGTTGTAGCTGTCATTAAATTATTTAAAGCAATTTCTCAATATTCACGAATCATTCGATATTTTAATTCATGGTCATAAAAAGATTTAGAATTTAAAAATTATATAATTTGTTTTAGTGTTTTCAAAAGTAATATATTATAATAATTGTGTGTACAATTAAATATTTATATATTTATTTAATATATTTTTAAAATATATAAATTGAAGAATTGAATGAGGGTCTTACAATAACTATTAAAGTTATTGTCATGTAAGATAATGAGCTCCAGCTATTGATGTAGATCCTTATGGTCCAACGTCATCAATCTTCAATTTATACATCGAATTGTCTTTTTATATAATTAACCAACGACTATTATGTTGATGTAGATCCTCTTCTATGGAAACTTACAGACAAAGAGCAAGTGTAAATTTGAAAAAGAAATTATATAAAAACAAAATTCACAATAAAACATACCTAGGAAAATGAAAATTTGCATACCTTGCTTTAGCTCAAATAATTAGCTATATATACATAAATTAAGATGATTATTTTTATATTTGTTTCTTTTTTCTGCTTCATAACCAATCAAGAGTCATTTTTGATGGCGATACTTTTCGTGAACTTAAATTTAAAACCTCTAATAATTAAGAATTTCAATACTTCGTTGATAATTTCAGCCCTCAATAGATATTTATTGAAATTTTCCAAAAAAAAAAAGAAAGATAAATACTTCAAGATTGAAAGTAACATCTCTAGATTATAATGGGCTACGAGTTTGGGTCTTATTGGGTATGAGCCTTAATTAAAGTAGACCTGAAAGTTGTGACTTATTATTGAAATTAAAAACAAACAATTAAATAAAATAATATATAAATACTTTCTTAATTTTGATAATTTTATGTAGCTAAAAGTGGTTTTGTCAAAGACAAAAGAAGAATTAAAGTTAACTTGTTTCTAATTATATGACATTCTCTTTTAGACGAATTAATAAAAAAATATCAACGATAGAGGAAGTATGTGATTGTTAGCTTATTTAAATAATAAGTAGGAGTGTTCACATGGTTCGATTTGGATTAATTATTGGTTAGAATCACAACTAAGTTGGTTTAGTTGATTTTTAAAACCAAATAAAAAAATAACAATTAATTTGGTTAATGTCGGTTTGAATCGTCTTTTTTTAAAAAAAATTTTTGGTTTGAAAGTAATAAATTTGTTGAGGCATACACACTTTGATAGATACAGACACTTAATACATGAATAATCTACAAAAATGTATTGTGGATCCAATTAAGCAATAGTAATAAAATTATTATTATATGAATAAAGTGATTTAGTTAACAAATATTAAAGTTATTATACATTAATAAAGTGATTTAGTTAAACAATACTAAAGAAATTTACACCAAAAATCAAATTTTCATGGGAAAAAAAAGCTCAAAAATAAAAAAATTATCCATGGGAAGGGGTTATAAGAAGATTATATACCAAAACACTAACAAAAGAATTTCCAAACATAAATGGTAAAATTAAATAATTAAGGTAATTAAAATCTAACAAACTATTTATATTATCTATGAATAGTACATAAATAATTGTAAAAAATTTTATATATAATTTTTCGGTTTGGTTTGATTATTTTTATTTTTTAAAGTATAATCAATTGAAATTAAATCTTTTTTCAAAATTAAAAATCAAATCAAACCCAACCAAATCAAACATCAGTTTTTTTAAATCGATTTGATCTGACTTGCGATGGGATTTTATTTTTTAATCGTAATTATGAACAATCCTAATAGTAAGCATTAACTAATAAGTTTAAGGGATTATCGATGTATTTCGTTATTCTTTTTAAAAGAAAAAATGAAAAGGGTAAAAATGTAAAAGTCCATGTCATCACCCAACCACCAGAGGATCTAAAGGAGTAGGTTTTTCCTCCGTACAAACAAAACTTCAGAGGAAGTGAAACTAATTATTAATTGCGGCGAAAATTCTCGCAAATCTCGAAATCTTTCCTTTTCAAATCCCGAGGTAGATTCCTGTCCACGAATCTTGGGCTTTTCCCGTTTAATGACGAAATTACCCTTGTGAAATAAATTTTCTGACTGAATTGCCACCTGTGGTCCCACCTAATTATGCCACGTGGAAGATACTCTCTGCTTCTCTCAGATCTATCGTTTTTTTTTCAAGTTGGCAATAATTAATGTGTGCTCTTTTTGAACAAAAAATTATTTAAATAATAGAAAATTTGCATTTAAAATAAGTGATAATAATTAATTTTAAGAAAATTATGGACAGACCAAAATATATTTGACTCTAATGATTGGGGTGAGATGATAAATATTTTTTCTTTACGAACTATCTGCGCTTCGTTCAATTGTGAAGTAATAGTTAGTCAATGCAACTTTTGATACTCATCATGGGCCATCCAAAAAACAGTCGCTATATATTTTAAACATAGGGGTCAGGCTGCATACATTCGATCCCCCTTACCCCGCAATGGGCGGAAGCCTTTGAGGCAATGGAGTAATGTTATTGTTGTTGTTACGAATGAAGTCAACATTAGCGAAAAGCATTTTTTTGAATAATGAAAAGTTTAGGCACGATTCTGAATTTCTCAAAGCTCAAAAATAAATATTAAATTCGCGTGAGAAATTTGAAGATATAAAATAATGAGAATAGTAATTTACACCATAATATAACTATGCTTCAAGTATAAATAAATTAAAGTTGGCTATATGAATCTCCACATCTTCATTTAATCTCATTTCATATTATCTCATACTTACAACAAAGTAACCCAAAAAAAAGTTTTGTGTATAATAATATTTGCTTATGAGGCTTGATTGTGAGACGAAGATTTTCTGAGAACAGTATCTCTATCTTATAGAGGTGGTGGTAAAGACTTGCACATATTTTACTCTCTTCAGACCTCACTTGTTAGATTACAGTGGACATGTTATTGTTCTTGCTGCTTGTATAATAATATTAGAGGTCTGCTAACAATTTCAAAATTTATCTATATAGATAACTTTTTCTCACATTAGTTATTATTTCTGTTAATATATATATAAAGGTTGAATAACTCATGCATAAAATTGTAAACAAAATCAATGTTAAAAAAATACAAACAATTTTGGAAAGTACTAGAACAAACATGAGGAATTATTAGTGCTCCATGTGAAAACTCAAGAATTACTTTGAGTCTTAACTCAAAGATAAGGGTCTAACTAAATCCTTTTTCTTAAGTGCGCGAGGTTTCATAGATTTTTTAAGATAACTTGATTTCATCATGTGATATTAAAACTATATCGTCTTTTTTTAATATCCTCATTTACAGTAGTTTCATACTTATGAATTAGTCCATTTATTGATGAACGCATGATATGTTCAAACCATCTCAAACAACCTTTTCCTTTTTACCTTAATGTATATTACTTGGACTTTCTAACAATTGTAGTCATTTTCTAATCTTATCTAATTTTATATAATCATACATCTATATTAACATCCATAACAGAATTGATCATGCTCATATGTTGTACTTTAGCATTCCAACATTCAAATAATAATAATCATTTAACTATATCCACTTGACTTTAATTATTGTGTACACACTTTTTAAATCATTTGAGATCTCATATTAATGAGATCTTGTGTTCAAATCCAACTATATGTTTCTTTTTGAATTTTGAGTTATTTTTGTGGTAAGTAAATTTGCATTTTTCAACTAGAAATGGGGGTAGAATTAAGAAATCAATCATTCGATGTATATCGGAATTGAAAATGATATAGTATTCGTGATTGAAAATTCCGAATTATTCATAAAAACAAACTTATTCAATTTCTTTCGTAATAAAATGTGTATACACCTTATAATAAAATAAAGGAATAAACTATATACTCTGTATTTCTTTAATAAAAAATCTTTTTTGTATTTAAGTGTAAATAATCTTATTCTTTTTTGAAAAAATAAAAACAGTGGTTCCAATATATATTATTTAAGACGTAATGTGACTTATGTGTTCCTACAAATGACCCATATTTAGTTGTTTGGGCCTGAAGCTCAAAGTCATGTTATAATGGGCCTTATGCCACATGTGGTTCTAGTTGGGCCTACATTGGACCCAAAGCAAACAAAGTAGACGTATATTTCCAAGCCCAAATTCATTATTTTCTTGAGTTACCCAAATCTTGAGTTATATATACATACACTATCTTCCGTCCAATTTTATGTGGCACATTTTTTTCTTTTTAATCTGTCTAAAAAAGAATATCATCTTACTACAATTAAAAATAACTTAATTTTCAAAATTCTCCTATTATCCTTAATTGAATGATTTTCAACGACATAAATATCTATTGACGATTTAAATTTTTTTTTTTTAAAAAAGTCATTCATACAGTACCACATAAAATAAGACGAGAGTATATAAATAATATTGATGGGAGGATAGAGGATATACAATGTTAAAATTCCTTAGAACTAGTATTTAAATTTTCCTCTTCACATATTCAGGGAGATAAATTTGCCAAATCATTTTCGAATTAGATTAACTTGATATTTTCACGTTTCAGTACCAAAAAAGATGAGCCAGCTATAAAAATTCTTATTAATCATATTTCCTTATTTAAATTTATCTCAAACCATGAGATTATAAGGTTGAACAACAACAACAACATTACCCCATTGTCTCAAATGCTCCTGCCAATTGCAGGGTAAGGGGAGGTTGGATGTACGCAGCCTGACCCCTATTTTTAAAACATAGATCGACTGTTTCCAAATGACCCATGATGAGCGTCGAAAGTTGCATTGACTAACTGCTACTTCACAATTGAATGAAAGAAGCGCAGATAGTTTAAAGAGCCATTTTGCTTTATTCCATCATACCCTAAAGCCAAAAAATAGTAAATTTTTGGCTTCATCCGACTGTGAAAATAGAGATTATAAGGTTGAAATTAAACAAAAATTACAATATTATTTTTGACTTTTAAAATACAACAAATATTCTTAACACAATTTTTTAAAAAAAATTAAAGTAACAAATAGTATATGCTAGATTGTAGCTACTCTTACCTAAAAAAACATAGAGTTGTTGTTAATAATAATGACAATAAAGTACCTTGCCTAATGACTAGAGTATCATGCAACACGTTACACCGTTGCTAATTTTAACACTAACATATTTCATATTTGTTTTATTAGTATTGCGCTAAAACAATATTGAGCTAAAACAACCTAAAAATACTTTGAATATGACGTTATACTGTCTTTATTAAACTAAATTCGTATGATATTTCTCAAAAGGGTTCACACCATTAAGAGTATCCATCCAATACCTTATAAGTAAATTACTTATTTTCAATAATAAAAACAAAGGGTTCTAGAATGACTAATTAGTGTCGAGGTCTATGAGAAACATAAATCACAAGAGAATAATTAGTGAGGTTGAAGAAATTGTCTATATTCTTGTTCAAAATCAAAAATTTATAGATTGTTCAAGTAGAGTTGGGATTTATAGAATTTTTTTTGTCATACAAATATAGGTCTGTATCACAGCAAGATTTGCATATATTTTACATTCTCCAAACTTCACTCAATATGAAGGGAAAAAATAATAAATGAATGATGAAAATTGATGTATGGAAATATAAGATAGACATAATATATTAATATGACCCTTAAACTTTATTAGTGTACAAGCAGACACTTTAACTATTGAAAACTTGACCAAGTAAACACATTCATCCTACATAATAATTTTATATCTTATGTCACGTCCTACGTGTGTTATGCCACGTAGAATGCTATATCTACTTATTTAATTTTATAATAGTTTAAGTGTCTAATTTGTCACGACCCAAAATGGAAGGTGAGTGACACTCACACTTACCCTCCTAGTTGGGCGAACCTTAAATACAAATCCCAACCTATTTTAACAGTTCAACTTATAAAATACAATATTAACACAGAAGTTCAAACTTATAAAAGTAACAATTATAAAATCTACTAAGTTCATTACATAACATTCCCCAAAACCTGAAAGTAATCACATCAAGGACGCTAATTGTCAAATACCAAATCTAAGAATATCAACACCGAAATAAATTAATAAAATAATTTATGTCCAAAAGGTAAAGACATTATTCCATGACCGAGAGATTTTGACATGAACTAGGAGGATATCTCACCATAGAATCTGATATGCTGATGACTGGCTAGAGCTGAAGGTGAGTCGAAATGATGGAACACTCGCTGCACTTTACAAAAGCAAAAGAAAGAAAATACAAGTAGGAGTCAATACAAGTCACATGTACTGAGTAAGTATCATCGGCCGACTCCAAATAGAAATTAATATGCATAAAATAATAGCAGAAAATCAACCATAACACTTAACATGTGGCAACAACAAGTAACAACTACACAACCAATCAACGATATTAATAATACACATGAGGACTCAAACCTCCACATGACACTTCTTTTGGGAGATAGGTTCTTTGAAATTAAGTATATTAAATTATTTTAACATGTTTTCCTTTATTATTATCATGCCGAAACATGCCACCCGATCCTATAATATATGTGTCGGAACGTGACACCCGATCCTATAATATATGTGTCAGAATATGAGACTCGATCCAATATATATATGTGTCGGAACGTGACACCCGATCCAATATATATAATTCATTATTCTTTATCATTACTTCTCACTTCATTACCAATGTTTCATCAAACCTTCTTTATTCAAGGCATCACTTTGAGAGATCAAATTCAAAATTATGGGTTTCATGGTCTTGGGATTGCAGACCAATCACAACAATACATCAATCAACCAAACCACAACAATTAAGTGCATAGAAAATATCACAACTTTATTCAATGACTATCAATTACTATTAAGAGTCTCTCTATTAGATAGAACAAACCATAACCTACCTCAACCGAAGAACACAAAGTCAAGCAAGCTAGTTCACCATTATTTTTTTCTTTCTTCAATATCTCCAACCATTTCGAATCTAGCAAATATATAATATTCATAAGCAAACAAGTCCATAGACACTCGTATTCCTATATATCTAGCTTAAATATAATCCAAAAACTCATCTAATTTCATAATTAAGTTCCTAAATCTCAAGCCTAGGGTAAAATCTGAATTCCTCCAACTAACATAGTTTTAATGATATTTAGATAACACCCTACACATAATATTTGATTATCTACCTCAATATATCGAAATTTAATTTATAATATGTGACAACTACACAAAAAAAAAAAAACTAAGACTATGTCTAAGTTACATATCGAGTAACTTTTAAAGAAACGAAACCAAATAGTATGTGCATAGCAAATATATTTACCAACATATTTTTATTAAATCATTAGCTACATTAATGGCCACCAAACTTTGTTTATATACATATATAAAAATATGCTAACTTAGCACTTAATTATTAATATGATATCCTTTTATTATCCTTAGCCATCCCTTTACATATCAGTAGGCAGATTTTGGAAAATAATTTACCTCAACAAATCGTGCATACTTCGTCGAATAGGTACGCCATAACCCTCCTTTCTTTTGCTTTTCCTCCAAAATAATTATGTGCTTAAATTCACAACCTTACGACTTATTTTAATTAATATAGAATAATACATATTTTAAAATAATATTCACGTTAGCCCATAAATTAAATTAATTATTTAAAGTCACCCTTCAACTACATAACAAAAATGATCAAATAGTGCAAGAAGCCCTTTAAACTTATAAGATAAATCTTTTATGGAATAAAATATCCTAGTGCTCAAAAATAATCTTATGGGTTGTTGCATTAGATACCAATTCACCCATCGTTCATTCTCGAACGGTCTAAAGAAGGAGGAAGAATAACTGACGTTACCAAAAGCCTGAGTTATGATCTTCTAAAGTCCATGTTCATCTCCCAATTTAAGCTCCTCCTTAAAATCATCATCAAGATCAACTAATAAGAAATCAATTTTTGAATTAAATTTTTGCTGGATTAACAATCAAAAAAAATTTTCAAGTCACAAACTAACTCATAATTGCAATCAAAACCAAAACACAGTCGATCATAACACAACTACTTGGATAAATCTTTTCTCACATGATCCCGATAAAATTCTGAACTAATAATATCGGCTACAATAAAAAATAACCTGAACCAATCACCCCTCACTCATAATGTAAAACAAAATCATGACAGATCTTGTCAAGATTTCATTCTTACAATTAACTCTTCTCAGATTCATTTCATACTGTCAATTTCAAAAGCCTTAAACTGTTCAATCTATCTAATTTTTATTCTTTTAACTAACTTGCCCACCAATATTATCCTTTAACCAATAACTCATAATATATATTTTTTTTCTCATACTCTAAATGAAA
>JAOTQR010000086.1:6360616-6380262 GCA_025774065.1 Solanum ossicruentum
TGATACGATGTAAATCGTAACCTTTTAAGTTTCTTTGGGCAATGCTCACCTCATGAGCTAGTTTTTGGAGTTGAGTTGGGGCCAATCGGTAGCCAAAACAAGAATGGACCTTACTCTGATACGATGTAAATCGTAACCTTTTAAGTTTCTTTGGGCAATGCTCACCTCATGAGCTAGTTTTTGGAGTTGAGTTAGGACCAATCGGAAGCCAAAACAAGAATGGACCTTACTCTAAGATCGTAAGTTTTAAGTTTCTTGGTTTTCTTCTTTGCCTCTTGTTGTTGGAAGTTTTGTTTTTTTGCAAGTTATTTGACAATCTAGGTCTCTCTATATTAGACATTGGTTGTGGCATATCTTTGAATCTTGAGTGTCGTTTGTCTAATTACTAAATTGAGGAACTCCAACGCATCAAGTTAGGAGCTTTAATGAGCAACTCCATTTTACTTCTTATTTTTCTGAGTGAGTTTAATGTTATTTTGACTCTTAACCATTTAATGGATCTAGTTCCATTACTTTGCGAGACGTTTCAACAGGAAATACTAGAGAAAAACAAGTATTTAAAAGTCAGTTTTGTGTTACCTTAATGGAAAATGGATCCTAATTTCTCTTTTCCTAGCTTCTTGCAGTTATATCTTCTTTGATTCTCGGGTTGTATAGTAGTTGTATTCATTTTTTCTTATGTTACAGGGTGCTAAAGAGAGCACCAAGATCATGCTTTTCGGTGTTACTTCAATAGTGTAGAACAAACTTCATTATTAGGCCATTGAGGAAATTCTTAAATAGGTAATAATAAGAAAGATCAACAATCTCTTTAAGGTCTCAAATATATGTACCTTGAACTACCAACTATTGGAAACAACCTCTTTACCTCAAAGGTACGGGTAAGGTCTACGTACATCCTATCCTCCCTAGACTCTACTTGTGGGATTACACTGTGTATGTTGTTGTTGTCATATTAGGGTAACAGCTTATACGAAATGTGATGAGAGTTCGTTTGTAGGTGATCATTGTCCTTTCATATATGTCATCTTAGCTAACAGTAGAAATACGCTTTGAATTTGAAAGAAAAAATCTGTGCATTTTACATGCTAAAACTAGAGTCATATATACTTGGTTGTTTGCTGGATTGCAGCTTGTTTATCGGCCATCAATTAGCTGTCCTGTTTATATCATCGAAGGAGATTGTACTATCGTCTGATTCCAAATGCCGAACACAAAACTTTAATCTGTCTTGACTCAAATGATTAATTTATTGTCGCAGAACATCTCAAATACTGTTGAAGAGAAGGCGAAATGGATCTTTAACAAGCTAAAAGGTGCATATTCATCTTACAGTTTTGTAATCACTTCTCTATCCCAATTTATGTGGCGCACTTTTCTCTTTAATCCGTTCCCAAAAGAATATCACCTCTTTTTTTGTACCTACACAAGTGGTCTGGGAGTGTTTAAGATCACAAATTCTTTCTTAAACTTTATGTCAAGTCAAACGGTGCCACATAAATTGGGACAGAAGGAGTATTTGTTTGCTCAAGTGAATTTTACGTCTCGTTTATATTAACCAAACAATGAATTCTGAGAACTTTCTATCCCATTTTTTCCTGATTAGGGACTCCTATGAAGAGTTTGACTGATCTTCTTCGAGAACACAATCTCCCACCAGGCCTTTTCCCTCAGAACATAACGAGTTATGAATTAGACGAGTCCAAAACAAAGCTGACCGTGTACCTTCCTTCTCCATGCGAGATAACTTTCAAGGACGGCGCTCTGATTAGGTATGCTACAAGGGTGAAATGCATTTTACTAAGAGACAAGCTTATTGGCATAGAAGGAATGAAGACTAAAGTCTTAGTATGGGTGAAAGTCACAAATGTAACTGTTGAAGGCCTAAGCTCAGAGAAGGTTTGGTTTACTGCTGGTGTAAAGAAATCAAGGCCAAGGGAAGCTTATGACATTCCTCGCGATGCTGTTAGAGTAAAAGAGTTTTGAGAGTCCGATTATTCATCAAACAACGTGTCCTCAGTAATCAAAAAGATTTTCGAGTAGGCTATGTTTTGATGGTGTTTTTGGTCAGTGACTTCTCATCGTAGCAAAATCGTTACGATGAACACTCTTCAGGAAAGAAATATATGGAAACATGTGACAATTCAAAAATTCAGTTGTTGAGTGAATCAATCTAAGATGTTCTGTATTCTATAACAAATTATGTCTGTTTTATTTCTGAAGAAAGCTCAAACTAAGTGCTGCTCAGACAGTTTGGACCATAAGGGGTTGTTTGGTATGCGAGATGAGATAAGTAAGGATATCCTACCTTATGCATGGGATAATAATCCTACTATTGTAGTACAAATGATGAGATTTGGGATAATAATCCTACTATTGTGGTACAAATGATGAGATAAAATAATCTCGGGATTCACTAATACACATAACCAAACATGGGTCATGGGGATAAAGTTTAATCTCTAATTCTATATCGGGATTATTATCCTTATTTCATGTACCAAACGATTTTTAATTCTTTTGCATTTGTTAGACCTCAAATATGAACGTTACAAGTTAGATATAACCGTAAAGAGGTTTGGATCAACAACAACATATACAATGGAATCTCACAAGTGGGATCCGGAGAGAATAAAATGTACGCTAATCTTACCACTACCTCATAGAGATAGAGATGTTTCTGAAAAATCCTCGTCTAAAAGAATCGACCCTCATAAGCAGAAGGTACTAGATATGAAAAAAAGGGAACATAAAGGAAAAAAGAAAATAACTAATAATGAAAAGCAAATAATAGTATATAAATACGATAAAAGTAAACAAATATAAAACGAATAATGACAACATAGGATATAGAAACACGACTAGTCCTACTAAACTGCTATAATATAATACTTGTGATGAAGAATATTACTCCATAAGAATACACACATCCATGAAAGACCAAAGCTTAGCTAAATTATCAAAACAAAAGATAATTAAGTGTTGAGATAAAGGGACAGCTTTATCAATTGAATTGGTACTCAAAGAGTATTCTCAATTATCAAAAGGAAAAAAAAAATAATCTTGGCTAATGAGGTTAAATATTATTTGCAACAAAAAAGAATAAGAACATCACTAATTCATAAAAATGTTATATGGATGTATAAATAACTGCAATATGAATGAATGCCCAGAAATGTGGTTTCTTTCTTTTTGGCATCCGCTACGTTGATCCTACAATGTATCATTGTCAATCTTTATTACCCCGTCGTGTTCTTCTTCACATGGGGATTACAGATGACTCCCGAATGATCTCATATATACATACCGCGTTCTCAACAGCCAACAAAACGATGATGCACCATTCCAGTAGATCTGACTTTCTGTTTTGAAGAACTTCCTGAAGAAAGTGAATGTTATGCTGCAACAAGGAAAATTCCGTTCAGAAATAGAATAGAATTGTACTTCAAAAGATTGAATAAGTGCAATTGCACACAGTGGTATGAGATACATAGAGCTTGCTCATGATTACATTCATATTAGCAGTCAGTGAATGAGAGTTGAAACGAATATTTTTGTACGAAATAGCACTGAGTCAGAAGAAAGATTGTCGACAAACATAGCCATGAACTCACCCAAAGTTGCTTTGATAAATTATTGTTCCTTTTTAAGGGAACTGACCGAGACCTATCCGATGTATCTACATAAATATGTGTTAGTGCACAGCTGTGTGCATGCCATAACAACTAAAATCAGTTATTTCCTTCCCTTTTTCATTACTTCTTCCGTTGAGCAGTCACATTTATAGACAAGTCATGTTAACACAAATTTGTTCTCCCTAACATTCGAAAGCAAGAAGAATTTTAATAGGATCTGTAAATAAGATAAAATAACGTAGGGCAAACAAAGGATATCAATACCTCGACAAACTTTAGTTTGAAGTTGAGGTTCCCAAAACGTTGTGAGACCTCGTATTCCTCCCGAAGGTACTCGAGTATCTGAGCATATTTTGCATCTCTCCAAGCAATTTCAGATCTTAAAAATGAGTTGCAAAACAAGGTAAGATATCCAGAAAGATCACCAGTGGCAACCACCTTACTACACTAACTCAATATTTAGAAGAAACAAGTAGCTCTACTATCCTATAAAACACAAATAACAAATTTCTGAAACTTTGAACAAAAGGTTACTCTATAAGTCCATCATCAAGGCACACAAGATTTTATGCACAAGAAAAAAAAACATTCAAAACCTGAAACTTGCAGGCATTTAACCCCTTAATTTCTATTTTTAACGCCCTTTCTATTTCCAACGACCTACCCCTTGATCGAAAATTCATGCCAAGGAGCCACTGCACTAGCTTCCCTTCATTAACCATAGGAATATGTAAACATTGCCCTTGTATTCAACTGTAAACCCATCGAAGAAAAAGCAACTACAAAGACAATCAAATGTGAAGCGGTAGTTGATTTTAGAAAGAAAACAAGTGAAATACAGTTACTCTTTCACATGAGTATGTGTTAAACTGTGACCATCTCACGTTTAAAGCTTAAGCAGTTAGAGAGCTAAAAGTCTCCTCTAAAAATCTATCTTCAACTCTTTTGAGAAGTTTGTCTTTTACACAGCACGTCAAACCAGAAGAAAGAACCCCTAAAAGCTACGAAGCTTGCTGGGTTGGGAACCTCATAACAATTGTGAGATGGCAAGTAATCCAGAATTCCCAAAAGGCAAGTTTGCTTCTTCTAGCAGAACTCTTTGACAGCCCCAAAAACATATCTGAGATTGCAAATATACCTGAACATGAATTTCCTAAAGGTTGAGACGTCGAGTGGCTACAAGCATGTGTATACATGGATTACCACACACAGAATCCCAATGCAAATGAAAGTTAAGAAATTGTAACCAAAATTTAGTTTTAAAAGAATTTGTTCAGCACATGTAAGAATCAGGACCATGTTCAGATATTTCACCACCACAAATACAGGGAGGCAGGTCGTGTAAATGATGACAAGTGTCACATTTAAACTAAAGGAGGCACGATGGTCTACTTCTTATCCATTTATCTTTTAACATAGCGAAAATCTGACAAAAGAAGAACTTATCCTTTCTGAAACAAAAACGTACAAAATGTTGACTAACAGCAAGAACGAAAACGTGGAGCAGTACTTAACCACTTTCAGGAATAAAGAAAGCACACAAAAGCACTTTTAAAGCATTACCTTTCAAAGATACCTACTTTCAAAATTACATCAGCTATATTTGAGTTAGCCTTGCCCACAAGTTGGAACAATTTCTTCCTTTTCATTGTGAAGGTGCCTGTCTTCTCCATTTCACGATTTATCCCAGCAAACTCTTCAACCATACAATCAACCTACAACCAGGACAGCATTCAATTTCACCGAAGTTGGAATTACTAGCCAATATCTTTCTACTAATCATTACAATTTTGTGCTGTCTGTTTTAATGAAGCATGCTTCTCAGCTTTTCCAGATGGTGACAGTAAGAGTTGTACGATTTCAAACAGTTACCATTAGCTGGTTCAAGCATAAACAAGTTCTGGAATATCTACCTGTGAGACAAAGTAATCAAGGGCAATACTTTGGCCAAGCACACTGCTAATGATACGAATACTATCTGTGTCCAAATTTTTCAGAACTATGTGATCTGCACCTCCCTGCATATCCTCAACCAGCAATGGCTTCTCTTTTACAGCATAATCTGGTAGAAAGTGAAGAGGCCTTAAGAGAAATATCGTAGACGGTAGAAAGAACGTTCAAAAGAGCAGATTACAAGTAAGCAGCAAAGATGCAGCATTTGGCATGTCTATCTGTGTTAAGTGGAAGAAAATGACCAGAAATTATTTAGAGAACATCCTGGGTTAAGCATTGCTTAATACATAACAAATAATCATATGGTTTCCATTCTTTTCCGTCCAACAAAGCTCCCATTATCACATAATTGACCTTAATTAGCTGGCCAAAATTTTTAATTGCTAAACCAACTGCATTTATCTTAGTCTAACTCTAATACACAGAGAACGAATTGAGATCCTCCACATGCGTAATTAGTCAATTCAAACTTATTTTCCACTTTCCCTCACTTTTTTCTATGTAAGTATGTGTGGTGCGCATATATATATTATGACAGTTCATCAAAAATTATATCTACTTCTCTCAGATAACAATTGCAGAAGAACATAAGATGAAATTATGCCATTTCAAATAAAAACGAACCATCTTTTTTCATCTCATGAAGCAACCCAGACGCATATCTTCTCACAATTTGCAAGTAGTACTCAGCTTCATCATCCTCCACATTGAACAGGACAACTGAACCATACTGGAATACAACCATATAACTGCAACCATTTGTGTGTCCTCCAAATCTAAGGAGCTGAAAAATAAATGTTACACTATGATGAAAGGCCCAGTGCATTGATAGTCCATTCAGGCACAAGAGCTTCATATATGATGCTGCACTACTCTAAATAAATGGTGATATCATGGCAATGCCTAATTAGATTCACCTCCAAAAAACAGAACAAAAGCCAGAAAACAATATAATCCTTCCTGTTATTTATTACATGCATGGAAATGTCTCCAAGAGAGAAAATTAGACAAGCATCATAGCAAAGAGAACTTATAGTTTAAAAATTACAAAGACATCAAACTGTTATACTTTTTCATAAAAAAAAAAGAAAAGAAAATAAAGACTGCAAACTGTTCAGTGAAGAGGTTAAAAAGGATACTAAGCTCAACTGGCTAACCAAAAAGCATAAAAAGGGCTGGCATATACTAAACAGGCAAATCATTAGTCTTCATCCTTTTAAAGTTCAAATAAATGAGCAAAAGATCAACCAAAACATATGAGCAAGACGGACACCTTTTATTTTTTATGTATTGTAGAAGCCATTATAGCACAATCATTAAAGGTTGAGTAACACTCGCAATTTTTCAAACTTGCCTAATGGTTTTAATAAGTCAGGCCAGCTGACTGAAGTGCACCGTTGAACTAATTGGTCACCTACAGCAGGCTTACATAACACCTCTACAAGCTGTAAATGCAAAGCAAACGAAGTTACAACTATTTCCACTGTTTGAAGGTATCTATGTAAGCTATACAGCTTTCTACTTTTAGTGTTGCTTTAAATGAGCAGCAGAGTGAAGAACAGTTGATATGAACGTAGACTTTGGAATGTTGGTGCAATTTAAAGGTAGTGAATAGTTGTTGTTTGTTTGTTATTCTGTGAAAGCATAACTCATGTTTATAATTGAGGAACATTTTCGGATAACATATATTAGCTGAAAAGAAAAAACATAAAATAAGAATGTAATTCTTGATTGTACTTGAACTTTGAAGAATTCTAAATTTCTAACTGTTTCTTGTTATGTACTTGGACTGAACGGTTCTCTTAAGAATCATCTATTGATATTAGTATGTTCTACTTCTATCATGATTGGCTTCAAGACTAGACAGATCTTTTCTCTGATCAAGTTGAAAAGCAATTGAGAGATTCATGAATAGGAGTAATCGACTATACTATCATGTTAGTTAGACTGACAAGGCTCTTTATTATCCATAAAAGCAATAGGAGCCTACCAAAAGTACCTGATGACAATAACATGATTGTTTCTTGACAAATACATGTGCATGCATAATATATATGGATTTGAAACAATCTTATAGAGACATGAATTCATCACATAAGGCTTGGTGTATAGAATTTCATCTCACAGTATTTGTTGGTAGGAGATTGAAAAATCTGAGGGCAATATGATTGGGTGAACGGGAGGATGACGGAAGAACATCTCTTGGTATTTCAGCTTGCATGCGCTTCAAATCAATACTGCCAAAACGATGAATCTGAGAAAGCATGAAATAAAGAAGAAAAGGCATTGATAGAAAATAGTGAAAGAGGTAGTGAATTCCAAAACACTTAATATTATACAGGATGCGCAACGAGGCCATATTTTTGTGACCAAGAAATAGCATGGAAGAACATACCCAATGTAATCCCATAAGAGAGATTGAGGGTAGTGTGTTTGCAGTCGGCTCAGGTGAAGCATATTAAATTAGGTATGAAAAGCAAATACAGTAGTGAAGAAGTCATGTTGAAATAATGGAGAGAAGAACAGTAACAACATAATGAAGAAGCCACGTTAACAACAAATGAGAAGTGAACAGTAAAAACAACAAATAATATGGTAACCAAAGCAAAGTAAACAATAGATAATAATAAAATTGAAGAACAAGATAATAGGAGAGTAATGATAACAATGCTGACAAGAGAAACTGGACAACACTCGATTACTTACTAATCTTCTACCTTAACCCTCGACCTCCATATCTTCTACATTCTCCTATCTAGGGTCATGTCCTCGGGAAGTTGCACGTGATCCATACCTACCTAATCACCTCTCCAATACTTCTTGGGCCTACCTCTACCTCTCTTCATACCCACCATAGCCAACCTCTTCGTTGGGGCATCTATGCGAATTGCAACATACAACCCAAAAAATTAACGAAAATTGATGGATTGGTCAGATATCTTTACAATTTTTTGGATGCTTTTACACCATGTGGGACATTATATAGTTCAACACCCTTGTGCACTAAAAGCTAATGATGTTGAGTAGGCACATTTTTGTATATTGCTACTAGTTGTACAACATACCTCATTGAATGCTCCTGTTACCCCTTCTTTTACAAGGTGAGATAGTATTATTAAAGGAAGAACTACAATGCCTCCACTATAGCCTTAGTCCAAAAACTCCAAAACTTACCTCGTGCTACCTAACATATCAAAAGAAATGCTCTGGATTTTTAGAAAAAGGCTTTGACTTCTACCTTATCAAAAGGAAAAAAACAAATAAACACACTCTGGCGTCTATAATGGCCTGCCAATAATATTTGCTCAGACGTTAACTGATAAACCAAATCAGATCTCAAGTCTTTTTCCCACTGCATGGTAGTACTTCCCCATGTGAAAAATGAACTACACACCAATTGATATATGAAAAAAGCATCACTTATTCACATATGTCTAAGTCACTAAAGACACTAACTATTATCAAGTTCTGAAGTCATTTGTAAAGCAGGAACACCAATGCAATTAAGCCAGCAAGCCTTAAGCTTGAACACACCATTCCAAGCAAGGGAGATCCAAAATTTAAACTTTATAGGTTCGGATTCATAACTATACCACAACCCATCTAACATACTTGTATATTCAAAATCTATTATGTGCACTTATTCTGTTGTTACATATATACATAGTCTCAACCAAAGCTATTGTATGCACTCGCAGCCTATTCACTAGATCCGCCCATGATTCCAAGGCCATAATTCTAAACCTCCAACCACACAATTCACTCTACTACTACCTGAAATCTTTACTATCTATACCAAAGCAGCAAATCATGCGGGGGTGTTAAACAAAAAACCGTTTCTTGATTCATTGGCCAATAACAAACACCTGAATGACAAGAACCCTCCACTTGAAAACCCCTCTTTTTAACCCTGATATAACTATAAAACGAAACAAGCAAATAAATCACAAATCTACTATTTGTATTTATTCCATTGTTACACATATATATAGTCTAGATCAAAGCCATTGCATCCACCCATATAGCTTATTCACTAGATCCACCCATAATTCCTAATTTATATTTTTTGATAACAGTGGTGTCCGAGCCAGCTTACGCACTTCTCGACTAATATACTGCCACCCCCAGATTACTTCGTCCACCAGGTCTAGGACATAGGGAAAGAAACCACCTAGTACTCCAAGGCCATAACTCTAGACCTCCAATCAGACAATCTACACTACTACCTGAAATCTTTACCAATTATACCAAACCAACAAATCATCCAAGGGTGTTAAAACAAAAAAAATTGTTTCTTGATTCTTCTCCAATAACAAATAAATAACAAAAACATTAATTACACTTATTCCGTTGTTACAGATATACATAGTCTAAACCTAAGCTTTTGTATGCACCCATAGCTTATAAAATAGATCTGCTCATGATTTCAAGGCCATAATATACTTATTTTGATAATCATGGTATCCATGCCAGCTTGCACTTGCACTTGCCTCGACTAATTCCCGGGATACCTCCCATGAGCAACAAATACCTACAGCTAACTGTGTCCACCGAGGTTAAGACAAAATGGGAAGAACCTGCCTAGTGTTCCAAGGTCATAATTTAGACATCCAATCACACAATTTACTCTACTACTACAACCTCAAATCGTTATTAATAATACCAAAACAGAAAATCATGCAGGGGTATTAAAACAAAACAAAAAAATCGTTTCTTGATTCATTCTCCAATAACAAACACCTGAACAACAAACACCGTCCTCTCAAAACCCCCTATGTTTAAGCAAGACAACAACTTTATAACAAAACAAACAACACAAATCAAATTTCAATACCTGGTACAAAGAAAGTAAGCTTTGACGGGAATTTTTCCGATTTCGTCATCATCACTGGACTCCAAAGAGCTCGTATTATCAATCTTACTGGGTTTACACTCAAAATCATCCACATATTGAGGACATGTAGCTGGGGCGGCAGAAAACAACCTGAAATTCAAGAATTGAATCCTTTTGGGTACTGAAACAGATGAAAAACTGCGGATTTCGTGAAATGGGTTTTGAGGGGTTGGTGAAATTGATCTAGATTTGACGAAAATACGAGCTACAAAGTTAGCAGCTCTCCATCTCCCCATGAACTGGGTCTCTCTTTCTTGCTGCTGCTGCTTCTTCTGGACACGATGTGTTTTTGTTTGTTTCAATTTTTCTATTAAGGTGAAATATGCATATTAATTATTATTTTCCAAAGGATGAGTTAATTTACTATATAGTCACTCAATTAAATTAGCTACTGATCAACAAACAACAACAACATATCTAATAATATTCTATAGAGTTTGGAAGGATAGATTGTACGCAAACTTTATCGTTACCTCATAGACTAACAGAGAATGTTTCCTAAAACTCTCGTTGAATTAGATTTCGTTTTATCTTCAAATATTTATTTATCTATAAATTTTGAACATTTATCTTCCGAAAAATAATATTTCAAGTTTTCAAAATTAGTTTGGTTTATGGAACTTCCACTTATTAAAATAAATAATATATTGTACTTGATTTTATTTATCTTTTCAAAATTTTTTCTTCAAATATTTATTTTTTTATAAATTTTAAAAACTTTGTCTCAAAAAAATAATAATTCAAGTTTCAAAAGTTGGTTTGATTTGTGAAGCTTCCATTTATAAAAGTTTCAAAAATAAATAAATAAAAATAAAAAACAATACATGTTTAAGCATAATTTTAAATTTTAAAAATACAATTTCACGAACTCGAGTCTTCAAGTTTCGACATAAAAACCTAAGACCTAACCAAAGCTAATTACTGCATTTATCTTGGAATATCACTTTTGATTTTATATTATAACACAAAATCACTTAATTAATAATTATATTTAAAAGTTAAATTTATTTAAATCAGAATAGTCATTCAATCATTTAACCTAGGAGGCTTAGATTATCTAAATCTAAGAATAAATTTTATCGTCGAGAAAAAAAACAGCCCGAATCATTAGAAAAGGTCCAAAATGACCAGACACAAATATTGTTTACATGATAAAGGAAAAAGATATCGATTTTTAAGAAAATAAAAGGTCATTTTTATTTTTTTCTAAAAAAAAGAGCATGTCCGATGCATTAAAGCTCTCGCTATATGCAGGATCCGATGGAAGGACTCGACATATAACTTTACCTTGCATTTCTGCTCGAGGATCCGGGAGAAGGGCCCGATGTACAGTCTTACCTTACATTTCTAGCTATTTTCAAGACATAAACTAGTGACTTCCTGTTTAAATGGAGGGAGAAAACATTACTCCTTACCGGTATATTTTAATTAACCACTAAATCTACCCACCTTTTATATTTTACTAGAATGATCACTTTTTGTTTATTTAAGGCTAATGAATTTTACATCTTAAAGCTCATTTCTTTTTTTCAAAAAAAGTCATAAATCCAAACTCATTTATCATAAAAGAGTATTTCTTATCAATTTTATTCACTAGATTAAGGATGATAAATTTTAAGATATTTTATCTACAATAATAACAGCATATATACAAAAGGTAGGATGAATTGTATTTAAATCCAAATACATTACTTTCTTCTTCACAATTACTCACAAACTTAACAAATGCAACTATTTTGACCTCAATCTGTAGAGCTACTACTGCTACAGGCTTCTAAAATTAACACTCCTAGTGTCATGATATTTGGCTTTGCAACTCCTGAATAGCTGTGAAAGGGTCCTCTGGCACATGACATAATCAATTCGACTCAAATAGAAGTTGCTTACTTTCCTAGTAGCGAAAGAAAAGGAGATGAAAGCCCCTTGACTGTAAGGAGAGAGCTGATGGCTTTAGGCTCATTCTTTGGTTACACTTCATTTTCCTTCGTTTTCAGCTATTCACAGATTCATTGGATCCAAATACTGCTGCTGGACTGCTCCAATTCTGTTTGGCTATGAGACATGCTGCATTTAATCATAAACTTCTTCTGTGATGGCAGATGACGATGCTACTACTTTCTGCATTGGGGACTTAGGATAATATAGTTCAGCTGAATAACGAGCGGATAACTATACAAGTAATATTGTGAGTGAAGGATATGGGAAGTGTAACATCCTAATCAAGGCTCCTTTTTACTGTTCTGTTGCAGTTCAAGTCTCTCAATCAAAGCAGCTTTTTCTTCCTCCAGTAGATCGTTGAATATGAATACTGATTTGTCTCCTATATCATCCTGATGTAAAAAACCCGTAAAAGTGGATTAGATCTTGTCACTGGGGGATCAACGTTTATAAAAACATTTGCTGGTTTCGTTAGATTTGAAAAACTTAAGGATAATGGGCACAACAACAAAGCAAATGGATGGGGCTACCTTGATAGGCTGAGTGAACTTCCTCCCAGCAAAGACGACGAACAGTGCCAACCATGTGCTCAATAGGGTAATCTTTACTCCATCATCCATAATACCAGTCTGCAATCCAGAAGATAGACTAGTTAGATCATTATAATTTATACAAAACGAAACAATTTCAACACGAAAATATGATTTGTCCTTAATTTCTTGTCTGGACAAATAGAATTATGATGTGAAATTCAGACACTTTCAATGGTTTTGTGAACTTTTGAAAGCCTAGTCCAACAATCTGAGTGCTGGCAAAAAATGGAAGAAGATGTTTCGATAGGAAAATATCAAGATCTTCAGGTTGTCATTTCTGGCTAATGAAGGATTGATGTTTCAATTGCTACGGTTGGAAAAGTATATTTCAAGTTTATGACTAAATAACTATATATAATGAAATTTTAGGACTAGCAGTATAGTTGCAAATATTACCAGGTGCCCCAGTAGGAGGGAAGGGATGACAAATGTCAGAAGACCAGCTTCCAACTTTCCATAGCAGAGTCCTGTTTCCAAGATAACAAAAAAAAATGAACTTGGAGATCCTTGAATGAACGAAGCATTTTACAAAAAGTGGAAGTTAAAAGAAGTATAATTCACAAGATATGCATGATATATCACAACTGCTCATGATAACTACAGCTACGAGACAATCAGTAAATTCATTTATTCTGAAAATCAGCATAACATTTTGTTACATCTCCATAGCGAATTCAGTATCTATAATGAGTAACCATGCGATAATAGTGTATAGTAGGTGAAATTATGGAGATAGAAACTGATGGAAAACACTCGATCTCAAGGTTGCCGATTATTTTCTACGTATATTGTTTGAGTATGCTACTGTTCAATACAATTTTGAAAAATTTCTCGTAGGAAAGGATGCCAAACTGTATGTTCTCTTATATATTTTCCGAGTCCTAAACTATTCGCCTTCTAAATACCATAAGTATAAGACCCTAATATTACAAGTGATCTCAATTCAGTATTGTGAAGCCCTTTTATCATTATATTGTATTTTTGTTATAGCACGTCTATTTAATTGAAGATTGTAAGGAAAGAATAAAAGCACAATTTATAATTGCATGTTAGTATTATTTCTATTTATTTGGTCCTCAAAACCCAAATATTTCCATCACTGAATTTCAGGTTTGGATTGGATATAAATCTTTTATTTGTACTGTCAAAATCAAATTTCACTAGTATTTCCCAAAAGATTTGAGCTGAAAAAAAAAAGAACAGCAATAGGTAAAATGATAAACAAAGTCAATTGGGTTTGTAACTGCATGTTTTGGAACCTAACCTTCCTTGAACACGAGTCCTGTCAATGCTGCAAATAGTGGTCCAACAAACCAAACAGCAATTGGATTCTCGATAACATATTGGACTAAATTCTTGCCAGCTGGTTGAGCAAGAGTAGAATATGTTGCTAATGATCCGAGAGCACCCAGGAACCATAAAGCTTGAAGAGCACGTTTAATTTCAGTCACATAAATGTGGATAAGAAATAATGACAGGCCAAGGCCACACGATCCAATCGCATACAACAAATCAAGGTTTCTCTCAATCAAGTTGCTCATAATGGAATCATTGGGAAGCAAAGCTGCAGAAGATGCAAGAACGAAGGATGCAGCTGCAGTTACTAATCCTGATCTATACAAAATTACCTGCAAAGTTAATGTTGTTGCTAAGAAAGATCTGTTTAATTTAGCAAAACTCATTCAGGCAAGGAACATAGTAACAAAGACAAAACCGAAAAGAATTGATGGATATGAAAGGAGAATCTTTTTTCTCTTCATCAACATTGTCAAAACGAATGCAAACCGATTTCCCATTTCAGTGTGTTAGATTACTAATATTAGCATCCTTCCTTTAGGAAATAGCAAGCATAAGTATATTACTGTAGGAGCAAAAAGTGCCAGAAACCTTCAATTGAATTTTAGCTATGCTATATACACTTCTCGTTAACAGTGTTGTGAAACAAATTCAAATGGAACAACTCCAAGTTAAACTAATATATAAAGTGCGCGGCACAGTAGGGTGGAGTTGGTTTTACCTCTTGAATATCAGAGTCTTCGATTGTCCAAGGGCCATAAATGCCTTGATAAATTGTAGGTTGGGTCGTCTGGGACTGTGACTGAGAGCCTTCTCCCAGCGCCCTGCACTTGCAGTCAAAATTCGACATTTTTAGGGTTTTGCATTTTCCTGGAGGAAATTGAGTCCACACTTTTCTAGTAGGAGGCGAGATGCTAAGTGAAAGTGAAATGGATGCTGCTGCCGTTACTGAATTCATGCTCCCTGGCTAGTTGGTGTCGATCACTGAACTCTAAAACTGTTTCCCCTTGTTTTTCTACTCCTATTAAACCCACAAGCCAACTAAATAAGAATGTGTGGATGTTATGTATAAGACAAACGAATATCCATTTTAAATGTTTGTGCTGATTTAATTCTACATTTACAAAAAATAACATGTCCACGAGAACAAAATCTGACAGCCACAGTTAGCATCAGGAATGACTATATCCATTCTTCAATCAAATAAATAAAAAGTGACAGCAAAGAAACATACAACAACAACATATGCAGTATAATCCAACAAGTAGGTTCTTGAACGGATAGCGTCTACACAGACCTTACCTGAGAGGTGGTTTCCAATAGGCCCTCAGCTCAAGCAAAAACAATACAATGCAGTTTAAAAGAAGAAACAACAGAAGTGAAGAACTTTCATGTCATTAAATGAGGACAGGGAGTGAATAGAGACTACTTAAAAATATATGTTCATGAAGAACTATCTAATATGTATAATAATTGAAGAAAACAAAGAATCTACCACTACTAAAAAATCACTATTTTCCCACTGATTAATCCTAAATAACTATTCCCATAGATATTTTGATTAAATCAATAAGAAAAGAAAAAATGGTAGTAATGCTTTCATATGGAAAAAATTAAGAAGTTTCCACTATCATCGCGGTTCAAGCCTTGCAAACAGCCTACGGCAGAAATGCAAGGTAGACCCTTGTGATCGGACCCTTAGTTCCCAGAGCATGCACATAGTGGAGAGCTTTAGTGCACCGGGCTCGTCCGCTATTAATTTCCAACCATGCAAGAGTTGGTTCGAGCGGAAAAATCATATTCTTTAGCATAAATTTCCCACCGAAAAAAGAACTTGTTTCACAACCGGATAAAGTTCAATGACAAGAACCAGATATATGGACTATACCTTTGTATTTCCTCTGGCTTCTATGCCTACAAAATACCATAAAATTAAACACTTCGATTGTACTTGCTTAGTTTAATCCTTGTTATATATAGGTTGTTTCAGCAAAATTTTCACCAAAACTATACACTATGCCAATCAAATCAAACTCAATTTTTTTTTGAAAAAACGAACAAATCTAAATATATAATAAAAAACTGATTTCTTTGAGGAAAATTATCGAACACATAGCATACAAATGGTTTAACCCAAAGAGTTAATAATATTAAAAAATTAGCGAAGAAACGAGAACTCACCGGAAAAATCACAGATAAAATTGGGGAGTTTTGGTCGATGAAGAAGAAGCTCACTAAGGAAGAAACGGCCGGCGGTGTCTGAAACACGTGGAACTGATCCGAGAAGGATTTTTATTGACGGATTTATCCTTCGTAAATTAAAATGATTGAAAAATATATCTTAAAATATTAGTCAAAATTTATATCAATTTGATCAAAAAAAAAGGAAATTATGAGTATGTGACAACTAAAATACAATGATTATCTCAACTCGTTTTCACTGTATCAATTAACCACTCTAATAAAATTATGTATTGTGTCAGCATCGAATATCCACAAAATACTGTGGAGACTAATTAAAATATTCAATTGATATAATATAGATAAATTGATGTGTTTAGATGTGTATTTCCAAATTAGAGTGGTTACTTGTAAGTTAAATTTGAATTTGAACATCTATTTATAAATTATATCTCTTAAATTGAAGCTAAATATAAATTTTAATTGTACATTTAAATTAGATACTTTATTATAAATGGATTATTATGCAAAGATTGTTTATATGATTATTAATAATGAAGATTGTGATGCGATAATTTTAAATAAATGAATTGTTATACATGATTACGAATTTTAAAGGAACAGTTTTTGTCTTTACATAATTAATCTAGCTTTACTATTAGACATTCCATATTCTAATTTATATAAAAATTATAAATAATGCATCAGTTCCTGCATTTGGTCTCCATTCATAAACAATATTTTCGCATATTCACAGTATTAGTTTGACTGATTCTACACTTGCTGCATGCACGAATCTCTACCCCCGTTTTTTCTTATTGTAAGCGTGACCTTTTTTTTTCGATTCTCGACTTTTTCTCAATTCAAACTTCTTAGATGAAAAGAAGATAAATGATTAAGAGTTATAGAATTTTGAAAACGTTGCTTCTAATCTTTCAACATATTCATGGAGATTACGAATACATAACAGTTACCACTTGTAGGCTCCTTCACGAACTAAGTTAGACCATGATTTTAACGAGTGCACGAATAGAGACAGAGACAAAATCGATCCCTCTTTCGATTATGCCTATCTAGATTCTCCCGATTCAGCCAAATTTATTTCAATATAAGATGGAGTTGAAATCTTAAGGTAAGTAGGGATTTAAACTATAGACAATTTTTTAGTAATTCGCTGTAAATCATCCTAAATGCAGTCACTCACTCTCAATAGATCATGACCTTATGCTTTTAAGTTTTGTTACTCATTATTTTATTCATTATTAATAATATTAAAATTGCACAAGTTATTATCTAAATTACACTTTTTTTAATTATCTCAATCTATACGTTCTTGAATCACGTCAAATAAATTCAACTTTATTATTTTTTTAATGATAAACAAGCTAAATTTTATGCGGGAATTAGTTATTCCGATACATCAACTAAACAGCCCCTATGATGAAAACAAAATTCCTATATACCCGCAAGCGACGTCGTAATGAGAGCAGAGTACGCAGCTCTACTGTATGGTCCCGCTTCCCGATGGTAAGCACCTGAAAGTTCCATTTTCAAACCCTAACCTCCATTTGTGTGCAACGTAGAAAAAAAAGAATGGCAATTTTAGGAGATTTAAGGGTCTCCGCAACATTGGTTCCATACCCAAAGAACCCTCTTCGGACCTCTTTACCTCATTCCAAGGTTTGGCTTTTTACCCTATTTTTTTCCTGCATTCAAAGCGTAACAATTTCATATTTTTTTGACGATTTTTAGTGAATTATTTGTTGGGTATTTGTCAATTTGGGTGTTTTTTAGTTTTATAGGTATGTTATCTTCATCCCATCACTTTGCCTAACCTAAAGGTTGTGTTACTGTGATTTTTTGAGGAGAATTTATTGCTTTTTTCGTATATTTGCTGAAATTTGCTGATGTGGATCTGTTTTCATTAACAAGTACAATGTACTCAAGTGTATGGGGTAGTCGTTGATGAAGTGGTTTGAGCACAGGGAGGTCTTGTTAGCTGTGGTGAACAGAGCTATTTGATATTTGTTGCTGGTGAAAGGTGACATGTTTCTGTAGAACTAGTTGAGGTGCGCGCGACACAATGGTTATTAAAGAAAAGTTAAAAAAACTAACACATGGAATGTACTCTTTCATTATGAAATATTCGCTTTTTTCTCCTTTTACGTTTTGGATCAAGAGTTCTAAGACTGAGCAACTTCAGAATGGAGAGCTCAAGTGCTAGGTAACTATGTGAGTTAGCTGTTTCGACCTACTATTGATTAAGCATAACTGGAAAGAGTAGCCAGAGATAGTTTGGTTTGATGGATGATGTACTAAGGTGGTCAAGCATCATCCAAGTAATTTCTAGCTAATTGTTCAAGGTTCTATTTAAGGATGCTTTGGGAGCTTTGGGACTTGATAGTTAAAGGTTTTGTTTGCTTGCTTTGGGACTTGATAGTTAAAGGTTTTGTTTGCTTGCTTTGGGACTTGATAGTTAAAGGTTTTGTTTGCTAGTTCTCTTTTGGCATGCATGAACACGAGTGGATCTACAGTAAGGCAGGGATCATGGGTGCCCACTGTGTTTGCTCGAGGTCTATATGTAGTTATGTACACACACACATGTAGATTGTAGTTGAAATGTTTTTAGAAGTATATTTATACTTAATACTTAAGCATTGAGCTTAGATGTACTCCACACCACTGGCTTGTAATCCAGGACCTTCTTTTATGATAGAAGCTAAGTTGCTCGGATTCGGGTGCGGACATCTGAGACGATTGCGAATTCGCGAGTCGGATTCGGTAAATTATAAATTTTAAGATTTGGGGGTGCGAATCCGAGTGTGGATACAGATGTGGGGATTCTGCTAAAAAAATTCAATATTATAGAAATAGAGTTATAAAATATTCTAAATTTGTGAGATATTATGTAAAATATTGCTTATTAAACACATGTGTATATATGTATTTATGTATGTATATATAAACTTTTAAGATCTAGAATATTACATTTTTGTATGCTATGAATATAATTTTTGGCAACGCAATTTATTATTATTTTTATGGAATAAATATTCATTATATAGAAAGGTATTTTATAAAATAAAAGATATTTTGTTGAATATAATAGATATACAAGTATAGTTTGTAGAGAGTATAAGGAGTTCTACCCAAAAA
>JAOTQR010000086.1:6381713-6395448 GCA_025774065.1 Solanum ossicruentum
CTTTCATGATATCATAACCAAACTCATCTCTGTTCTTTGTTTACCCAATGGATGCCCATGTTATGTTGTCCACACGCCAAATGTCCAACTTGGGGTGTATGTGTTTGGTGGGGTGGAGTGGGGGGAGGGGTTGTCCAATAGTGTTTGAGGGAAAGCATCGTTATCTCTGTATACGGTCTTGCTCAATCCTCATCTCATATCTAGCTTTGAGGTCGCATAGCCCCTAGGTTCGTTTTATTCACATGATAAATGAATAAAAAAGAGAAGAAAACTGGTAAATAAGATAATGTCCATCACCTCTCATTCAAAGTGGGAAAAAAACTAAATTAATTTTGTCATCAATAACCATAAGAAAACTTTCCTAATACGCCCGCACATCGACAATAAAGGACCATTAACCGAGCTTCTATCTTATGTTGCACGGCCTCTTCGTTTTTGCCGCTGAACCCATCTCGACGCGGTACTGGTGCAGCTGCGAATACGGGGGTACATCTCCGATTCGGTCAATCACATCCGGATACTTTGACCATAGTTAAGAACTTAGATGATGGCATTTTTGGAGGTTCTAGGGTTTTGGTGTTCTTGTTCGTTTATCATTTGGAGGAGAAAAGAGCAGAGAGGTGAGAGGAGATGGAGTATGAATTAGATGAACTAATATAAAATTAGGGTTTGTAGAGTTTTTCTTAAATGCCTTGTTTACCCTTTGTGGGCTGCATGTTGCAATTTAAATTATTTCAATATTTGGGCCAAACTTATAAGAATTGCTTCATTTTGTTTCTATTTTTTTGTAGAATTCCTTATACTCCCTACAAATTATATTCGTATATCTACTATATTTAACAAAATATCTTTTATTTTATAAAGTACCTTTCTATATAATAAATGTATATAATGAATATTATTCCATAAATATACCAAAAATATAATAATAATTGGTTGACAAAATTATATTCATAGCATAAACAAATGTAATATTCTAGATATAAAAAGTTTATATATAACAAGCAGTATTTTCATAATATCTCACAAATTTAGAATATCTTTATAACTCTATTTTTATAAACTTGAATTTTTTTATCCGAATACACGTACCTGTATCTACACTTGGATTCGCACCCCCGAATCTTAAAATTTAGAAGGTGCTGAATCTGACTCGTGAATTCAAACCCATCTCAGATACCCGAGTCCGGGCAACTTAGTGTGATTCACAGTTCAATTGGTCTTCTTCATTCCGCCTTGTACTGGGTCGATATGTGCTCAAAAGTTTCTTCCTTGATTTCTAGTTTTAGTTCAATATTGTCTTTCTTTTCTCTCGTTGGATCTTAGAGCCCTAGCTAAATGTGAGATGTTGTGTCCAACATGGCTCAGATGTGCTCAAGGTGTATAATATTCATGGTCATACGCTTGCGTCCATGTGTGTGTCTGTGTAAAAGGTTCTTTGAACTCTATTTCGTCAGTGGATATGCTTATGACAAGTTTATTCATTGATTCACCTGAATTTATTGTTTGCTTCGAATGTATAACTGTTTTTTTTCTTGCTAGATGAGAAAAGCTAGAAAATGGTTATGCTTATTTATTACCCAACTATAATCTTATTGACGATATCCTTTTAAGTGCATTCTCTATATTTTTTGAATGGTACCACTTTCAAAGATTCGCTTATTGGTAAACCATGCTTGAATGTGTATTTTGACATCTGCATCTGTACTTCTGTTCCCAGACGCTACTTGTGGGACTACACTGGGTATGTTGTTTGTATATTTACTTCTGTTTCTTCAATTTTGTCTGGAAAAATTGTAAGCATTGGGAAATAATGAAATCTACAAGCTGTGATTGTGCGATATGTAAGGAATTGTATGCATCCTAGCATCTTGTAAACAATTTCATAAAATGTTCCTAATTTTTGTGTTGTGTTTTCCCATTGTTCTTTTCATGATCACAATAAAAGAAATTTCTTGCACGTTGCAGGTAGATTTCAGCGCCTCTCTTAATGGTGGATCTAGTTCCACTGAGGTGTTGCCCAAATGGCCTCGTGTAGCATCTGATAGCCACAGCTTGCGATGCCACTCAAGAAAACCTTTTGGGATCCTTGGAGACTATAAAGTAGCAGCAAATTCCATCAGCAAGGAATTTGATAACTTACTACTCAATGTTATCAGCATGAGCTTTTTTGAGCGCCTAAACTTGGCTTGGAAGATAATGTTTCCACCATGCCCTTCAGCAAGTAAATCTGCTGCTAATGTTGCTAAGCAACGGCTGAAAATGATTCTCTTCTCTGATAGATGTGCTGTAAGCGATGAGGCCAAACGAAAGATTGTAAGCAACGTTGTTAGTGCTCTCTCTGATTTCGTGGAAATCGAATCACAGGATAAAGTACAGCTGAGCGTCTCAACAGATCCAGACCTTGGGACAATCTACTCTGTCACAGTGCCAGTCAGACGGGTGAGATCAGAATACCAGGTTGAGGATCCAACTGGAACAATAACTAATATCGAGTACAAAGACATTGGAGATAGTTCTGGTTCAGTTGATGTGAAGTTTGACTTTTACATTCCAGACGAGAATATCAATGAGTATGGTATGTGAAGCCTTCACATGCCTTTGCCTAACAGGAAAGAGGGTTGACATGTCTCATTCGTCTGGCATTTAAGAAGTTTTTTTTTCACCTTTCTAAACATACTGGTAGGTGGTCCTTCAAATACCCTATGTCAATCAACTTAAGAGTGCTGTAAATATCTGAAAATCCCATTTGGAAGTGTTTGATGAATTTGATAGTTTTGGTTACTGTACCATTTTAGCCAAGTGTGAATCCTCAATGCTTTTTTTCGTTTGTTTGTTAAAGTTTGTTAAAGAGTCTCTGTTTGCAGGAAAGATATATTGGGGAAAGCAGTACAGATGAGAGAATGACAAGTATTTGGGTCATATGGTTATCGGGATGAGATAGGCAAGGATATCCCACCTTGTGATCCTATCATTTTAGTACAAAATGGTTTTCGGGATTGATTAATAGTCATAACTAAGGTCGGGATGAAATAATCTCTCATTTTATCTTGAAATTGTTATTTCTTGTTGTGTCAATCAGAGAATCCAGAAGGTGAATCTTAAAGCAACTGATAAAGTTGTTTGTCATGTGACTAGAAGGTTTTGAGTTTAAGCCTTGGAAATAATCTTAGAGGTTTGGTTTGAATAAAAATTATGATGAAATTAGTTATGATGAGATAAGTTATGTTGAGAAAGTTATGATGCGAGAAATTTTTATTGTTTGTTTGGTTTGTCATATTCAAAGTATTATTCATTGCATAATTTTTAAGAAAAGTTGTTTGTTTACAAAAATTACCCTTCATCATATTTAGTTGTTTTTAAAAAAATATTTTCTTGCGCGTTTTAGCTATTTATTCTTACAATAAATTTTTTATCTTATTTAATGTAAATAATTTTGTGTATACATTTTCATAATTATGTCATGTGTTCTTGAAATTAAACTTTCATCTTATTTAACTTAAAAATAAAATGCCCATCTTATTTAGCTTTAAATAAAATTTTCATTTTACTTAGCTTAAAAATAAATTTTTCATTGAAATTTGTTAAAGTAAAAAATTATTATTAAACTTTAAAATTATCTACATTTTAATTGAATATAGAATATAACTTTTAAGTGAGTAATAAACTATTTAATTAAAAATATATAATCTAATAATGGAGTGAACATTTTAAGAGAATCAAAATATAAATACACATAAGTATTAGACAAATAAATTCAATTTATAATACATTCATTAGAAATTGTATATATAAAATAATATTTTTATTAGAAAAATATGTTATTATAAAATAATTAATTAATTAAGGTTGTGAATATTATTATAAATATTATTAAAAAAAATATGTTAATATACATGAATATAAAAATAGTATATAAAAAAGAGTTTAAAGGGGGTATTTATAACTTATTCCAGTATTAATTGTTAATCCCGAGATAAGTTATCCAACCGTTACAACCAAACAAGAGATTGAGAACCACTAAAAAGTTATCCGGGATTAACTTTGCTTATCCTTACATCAATGACCCCTTATAGAATTGCAAGGTAAGACTGCGTATAATAGTTTTATGATCAGATCCTTCTCCAACCCTACATATAGCGAAAGCTTTAATGGATTGGGTTTATTCCCTCTCAATCAAACCACACGACTTTTTTTCACTTGGTTACCATTTTGTTTTCTACACATAAAAGTTGGTCTTGTTAATACATTTCTGGTTAGTATTTTTTTTAAATAGCTAGACTATTTCCATTTTAGTTTTGTAATTTTTGATTTAGAAAATCAGTACAATAAATAAGAATTCTTGGAACATTGCAATAATAGAAGTTGGCTTCTAATTTTTACGAGATTTGAGTGGTGAAATCGTAATCACTATGATTTTTTTTAGTGAGTTGCGATTTAGCGTATTATAATGTGTGGAAAATATGACTTTTTTAGAGTATAAGAGTCAATATATGAGTTAAAGTTGAATGCCAAAAATAAGGAAAAATTCTGTAACTAGGCAAATATATAATATATATTTATATTATATCACTATAATTTTAATAAATTATAATTTATAGCTATAGTTAGAAAATATTCTCTCTACCTCTCTACCTCTCTTCTCTCTCTCTAATATATATATATATGATTCTTCTCTCTCTGCTCTCTGCCCTCTCTCGCTCGCCTCTCTCCTACCTCTTTCGATCTCGTTCGTCTCCCTCCTGTAGCAGAAAAAATGAAAAATCTCTTTTCTATATATTTTTGGGAAGATAAAATACAAGAGAAGATTAATGAGTTAAAATAATACAAGGAAATTTAGATAAATATTGCTACAATTATAATTTTAAATAGTATACATATATAAGTAAAAATAATACTTGAGTCGTGCTAGACACTGTCCTAAGAAACTATTTCAATAGTATGAAATGTTTCCTCAAGATTAACAAGCATTCTCTAATTACTTAGAGGATACAAGAATCAACAAAATATAATTACATAAAATAAGCAAGTCGGAAAGGAGATTATAATAGTAAGTTAAAATCATAAGAAAATATATATGAAAGTGTAGTAGTCTTCTATTCTTTTTCGCTCTTTCTTACTCACTTCTTTTCTCTTATACTTCATACTTTGTATCAAGAATGAACCCCTATTTATACTTGTGAAAATTTGGATATTAAGTATGGTTTATGGCCTTACACTTGCCAAGTTTTTGGCCTTGAAAGTGCCATGTAAATGACCTTAAAATGGCCATGCAAATGACCTCAAAATTGCCATGCAAATGGCTTCAAAATTGCCATGCAAATGGCCTCAAAATTGCCAAGAATTTTACTTTCCATTTGCCATATAGAAGTTTATGGTAACACAATATTTTGACTGAAATACTACCTTGCACATTATAATATTTGTGTACACAAAAATATTTTTATGTAGTCATCAACGCCACATTTTATAGTTAAGAAATGACATCTAGAAAAACAATTAAAATATTTATAAAATATCCAACACCTCCTCCCTCTCTCAGTCTTGCTTACCAAATATACAAATACAACATGTATATTAGTTACACATATATAATTATCTAATAGATATACACATATAATTTGCCTCTCTCCTCTCCTTCAGGTCACATACCCAAAGTTATATCGTGTAATTATATAAACTATAACTATTTGATTATATTAAGTTCTGTGTAAATTACTCATACATGAGTTATACACTAAATATATATTATAATACACTCAAAAATTGAATATATCTTAACTATATATGAAATATATACATATTTATATGACTATTTTTTGGCAAT
This sequence comes from Solanum ossicruentum, assembly GCA_025774065.1. Lineage (NCBI taxonomy): Eukaryota > Viridiplantae > Streptophyta > Magnoliopsida > Solanales > Solanaceae > Solanum > Solanum ossicruentum. The sequence continues at coordinate 6,387,541 of JAOTQR010000086.1, forward strand.
ATTTGGACCGAATGGCCATATACTATAGTTATCCCAAAAACAAAAATATGATCTTTTTATCAATAAAACTACTCTATAATTAAAATGTGTAAATTGAATTTACTAGAGACATATATATATAATAATATTATTCAAACGAAATTTTGGTAGCAATTAGGCGGGAAATATTTGAAGGTTTTCCGAAGATCTCTAATGGCTTCAAGCCTTCTTGTTCCTTATCATTTCCCCATTTTTTAGGGTTCACACTCAACACAACAATAGTTTGTTCTCTTCATTGTTTCACTTCACAATGAATACTTTTTCTCTGAATTTCGCTGACCCGATTCGGGACGCAATTTCAAGAATCCGATTTGCTCCACATTCGAACAATCTGCTTATTTCTTCTTGGGATTCTGTAAGTGGAAAAAACCCTTTTCTCTGTATACCAAAGTTCGCCTCAATTTGTGGGATTTCAGGGGTTTTTATGTTTTGTATTATCGAATTGTAGTTTCATTTAAGATGAAATGCAAAACAAATTATTTGCAGAGTCTTCGATTGTACGATGTTGATAGCTCTAAGCTTCGAATGGAAGCTCCTGGGGAAGCTGCGCTCCTCGATTGCTGTTTTGAGAACGAGAGAGTGTGCTTTAGTGCTGCTTCTGATGGTTCAGTTAACAGGTTTTTGCTCCTGGATTGTTGTTCAACTTGGGTAGTTTAATTTTTCTAGTCAAATGTTATTTTATCAACTCCCCGGCTACCCGCACATAGTGTTTGGGGTAAGCCCTTTCATTCTGTACTGTATGAATTAAAGCAGAAAATTTTTCATGTGAGAAATGAAAAGTAGAAAATGAAGAAGCTTATATGCTGAGGTTAAAGCTTGAAACAGTTGTTCTCATGTTTTTTTTTGTTGGTATATTGTCTGGGGAATGCATTGAATTTCTTGTTATCGCGACCTGAGGGTCCTTTTTGGATTGCTGTTCTTCCTAGGTACGATTTGGATTCTGGTATTAATGTCTCAGTGGGGAATCATGATGATGTAGCAACTTGCGTTGAGTATTCTGACGAAACATGTAAGATGTTGATTGATAACTCTGTAAATTCAATATGGTGACTTAAGTTATTCATTAAATATTGCCTTGGAGAAGGACATAACTGGTATTATTCAGAGCAGTATTCCTGTAGATTTTGTCGCTCGTTTCTGTTACTACCTGTTGTTACTTGCACTTCAGTTGTCACATTATTTGGTTATTGTTACTGCTCCTTCTTTCCTGAATGCTACCTAATGCTTTCTCTATTATTTGCTTTGTCTTCTTTACTTCTGTATGTTCTTTTTAATTTTGCTTTGTTATGTATTACTTGAGTAGAGGGTCTTTTGGAAACAACCTCTCTACCTCCACGAGGTTATACCCTCCCAATACCCCATTTTTGGAATTACAAGGGGTATGTTGTTTTTGTAAATTTCAAAGCCAATGGATTTTTCCATAAGCTAATTGTTGTACTAAGCACAAGATCTATTAATACTTATTCCTAAACTAGAGGATCCTGTAATTAGTTTCTTAGTTGGACAACTTGATTTATTTGGATATATGTTAACATTATGTGCCAAATGGAGAGGATGAAAAATTCATTTGCTCACAATGCTCTAAGGGAATGGATATTGACTCAAGTTTCTCTACTTAATTTTTTTTTTAATTTGTAGGTCAAATAATTACTGCTGGTTGGGATAAAAAGATTAATTTTTGGGATGTCCGTTCAACAAAATCTCATGGATGCTTGAACAGCTTAGTTTCAGAGGTGGAGTCAATGTCACTATCTGGATTAAATTTGATGGTTGCTGCTGGGTCTACAGTTAATATATATGACATACGAAGTTTTAAGACTTCAGTTCACACGAAAGGCGTGAAAGTAAAATGTATACGGCCAATTTTTAATCCTAAAGGTACTCTTACCAAAATTCTAATTTCAACTATTTTGTGCTTTCAATGCCCCCATCACACCCCTTCATCCCATTGACTTGAAAAGAAAAAAGAATGCAAAAGATTTAAATGATTTCTTCAAAGTTGAAGAATAGTTCTATTTAAAGATCTCTATTATGCATGTAATGTCATTTTAAAGTGGATTCCTTAATCTGGATAGCAAGCACTGACAAACAATTTTCATTTAGGAATTGTTGCAGCCGTTAACAAAGTAAATCTCCTCTTTCTAGAGTCAAAGATATCTGTTTGCAGAATTTGTTCTTCTGGTGTGGAATTAGTTCAATTAATAGATCTACTGGATTTGTTAGGAAGAAAAGTCTAGTAGCTTGTATTTCTTTCTGAAGCTTTATGTTGTTTCTGTAACCTTCTTGGTATCCTATTAATAGAATTTTTAACTTTAGAAAAATAAAATACTTCACTGCGGATGGTGTAGACAATGATACTTGAGGCGAGATTAAGACTTGAAACTAGGTAACAAAAAGGATGTTTGCCCAACTTAAGTGTCACTTTCATGTAGTATATATGTGTATCCTTCCCTTCAATTGTGCCTTTCTCCATCAAAGCTCAAGTGCTTTGAGTTTAAAGCTCCAATAGATCTGTGCTGCTTCTTTTTCTTTTGCTTTTCTCCTTTGATAACATGACCACAGGAACCATAAAAAGAAAAGACTGCGGAAGGGTATAACTGTGTTTATTTTCAATCTTTCATATTTTCCATCTTAAATTGGCTTGATAACAGGCCAAATATTTCTCATTTCATGTTTCTATCTCCTGCTTATATTTTATCTTACCTTGTTTCAGTTAATTCATTAACTTCCTTTTGGATAACCTCTTCGTGCAGGATTTGTTGTTGGATCAATTGATGGGCGAGTTCTTCTGCAGTACATTTGCGAATCCAACTCAAATGAGGGGTCAGTAAAAGTTTGTAACAGTAATACTGTTTTTTGTTTGAAAAGATGAAAGTTTGTAGTATACAATACTGTATGGTGATTCTGCCCAGATTAATTAACTCATGCTAGGCACATTTCGGTTCAAATTTAAGCCGTCGAGTTCATTTATAAGGTTAGGTCAGCTGATATTTTCAGAAGATGTCTAGTTTGCTGTAAAATGCAATAACAAAAAGATTCCTTCGCGCTGTTTTAATGTGCAAAAGAGCAAAGAGTTGCTTGGCATTCACCTAGGATCACAAATTACTTCTGCCTATTTTGTTTGTATGATTGTCAGAAAAATGTTCAATTCTACATATAATGTTACCAGAATAGTCTCTAGCTGATATACTGTTGGTAAAAATTCTTTCTTTTGGACAGAATATAGGATCTATCTAGTTGATATAATGCTGGTAAAAGATCTTTCTTTTGGACAGAATTAGGATCTATCACATATCTCAATTAGCAAACAGAACTACATGACAAGGCACTAGCCAGAAGATGCTGTTTTCCTTTTTGAGAAAGGTAACCGCTAGCTAGAAGATGCTGTTGTAATCCATTTTATCTGTCATAGTTCAATGCATTTCCATTAAAAGTACAAAACCTTTGGTTTCGTCAAATGCCATGAAAATACCTCTTTTCCTTATACAGTATATGAACTGGTACCCATTGAACCTGCAAAGAACTTGTTCTGCTCCATCTCCCTGTCATATTGTCCACTTCCAGAGCAAACGTTGGCGAATTCTTGACATTATCATATCACTTATGCATGTAAAGACAACTACTCCCTCTGTCCCAATTTCTGTGATGTTTGATTGGAGACCGAGGTTTAGAATGAAAGCAAAACTTTTGAAACTTGTGGTCTAAAACAAACCATATATATTTGTGTGACTATAAATCTCTATCTCTATCTCATTAGGGGTAAAATGTGATGTTTAAAGTGGAATTGTTACTAAAATATTGAATGATGTCATTCTCTTTGGGACTGACTAAAAAAAAAAGGAAAGAGTGTCACCTTAATTGCGACGGAGGGAGTAATAATTTCCTCGTAGCTTAAGAATGATCTCATCTGATGTGCAATTAACTATGTAAAAGATGTAGGTAGATGTTTGATGCTGCTGCTTATATAGAGCAAATCATTATTGCTAAGCCATTTTTAAGTTTGAGGGACCATTTCTAGTCTTCCAAGTTCCACTAAAATAGTTTATCATTTTACAAAAGGGAAGTTGTGGGGGAAGGATGACAGTTCTGAACATTAGCAGAGAATTTTGAAATATGGAAAAGTTTGAAAGGGCCTCTTCTTAGGTCCTTGTATCAGTCACAACAGTAGGCCAACAGAAGATGATTTTGGATTCTTATCTTTAATTTAGATCAAAAGAAGCACTTGTTGGAAATCAAATCTAATTAAAACAAAAAGAAAGACTGACAGTTAATCAATGCAAATTGTCAAATCTAGTAAAAGCAGTAGGAATCATCTTCCTTCAGCCATGCATCTTTTGTTTTAAACCTTCATATTTCCATAATTCTTTTACCCTTGTCCAAGTTGGTTTATGGGTAGGGTTGAACATTGGTGAAACTATAACTTCTCTTTTAAGTGACAAATCAGACTTTTTGTAGAAGAAAGAAATAGTTCTGGGACTGAAAATATCTCAGTATACGGTTACTGTGGTTTTCTCATCCTAAAAACTCCCCTCTTGTGGATATCTTAATTAATTTTGTTTCTACTTTTGTAGGTACGCATTTAGATGTCATCCAAAGGTCAAAGATGGGAAGCGTCATCTTGTAACAGTTAATGACATTGCGTTTAATCCATCGTATGTGATTTTCCAGTTTGTGCCTTCTTTTATTGTTTTGAATAGAAGCTTTCAAAGTAACTTTTCCTTTTCCAGCACTATAGGTTCATTTGTTACTGGTGACAATGATGGCTATGCCACCTCGTGGGATGCTCGAGGAAGGAAACGGATATTTGAGGTACTCTTCTTTGTTTTCAATTAGATATTGCATAAGCTCCCCAAAAATTGATAATACAGTTTTTAACTTGTAATTCCAGTTTTGATAGCACTTGGTTGAACTTGTTCTTCTGAAATTGAATGAACAAATCTCTTCATTTACACGAGTAAAATGCCAAAGTAAAACTTGTTAGTTCAAGTCTAAATCCACTTTTTATCACACATTCCACTTAAGCTACTGCTTCTGTTTATTTTCCATTTGAGATTTGCTGTATAGCTAATTGCTTGTTTTAACCAATTCATGGATCTCAGTCAATTTGTACGGTGTTTCTTTCTTTAGCTGTCAAGATATCCCAACAGTGTGGTATCTCTATCATATAGTCATGATGGATTACTTTTAGCAGTTGCATCCAGTTATTCATACCAAGAAGCTAATGAAATGTAAGACAAACTTATTTAGTCATTTTTTATTTCACGATAATTGGGTATGTTCTTTGTCATCCTCCCTTGTATAACCCCTTTAAAATGTTTGGCTGCCTTTAACAGAGAAGAGCCACCTCAGATATTTATACATGAAATGGGGAACTGTGATCTCACGTCACCTTTTTCTGGAGCTTCAAACAAAAAATGACTGCTAATACATAGTTCAGATTATGGTTGTTGCTCGTCTTTCCTTATGTAAGTCATCTTGTTTATGGGACGCTCCACTTACCTTCTCTGATGACTACTTGACTCTTACTGAGATTACCAGGAAAGGACTCAACAGAAAATTGGACTCTGGAGTGTAGAATTTCACACTGATGTAACGTCATGTCCAGTTGATGTATCAGTCTCTAGCATATTGTTTGCTGAGTGAAATATATTTTCAAATTTATTTTTTCATCGAAGTGAATGGAAGTGTTCACACCAATATCTCTTGTGAAATTGATTGATTTGAGCCTAGTTTTTTTCAAATTGATTGATCTTTATATATTTGAGTCCGTCTTAATGGGTAATGTGAAGTAGCCTATATTTTCCTTTCTTTGAGCAGTGATTGTAAATTTTGAAATGATGTTTGGTATATGTACTAAGCAACACCCAACCCCTTGCAAGTAATTTGATTAATCACCAATTCTTTTTGATTCTGAGGAAGAAATAAGAAAGATAATACTTACTACAAATGGTTCTCCAGGGGTTTGTTCTAGTGATAAGAGCGCAATACATCATGTGTGAGTCAGGTGCATGTTATATGTTCAACTTTATATGGGAAGGGGTAAAGGGGTAGCCCATTATCCTCTTTTTGTCATTTTTATTTGTAATCCAATCTCACACCACAAGGGAGAATCTTGGAACACAAAATGAATGAAATGATTATGAGTGTGCAAACACCAAACCGACCGATAAATCGAATAGAAAAAAACGTTATTGTTTTACTGTTATCGGGTTATTGGGTTAATGAGTTTTTAATGATTTTACAAAAAAAATAATAAATTATTGGGTTATCTGTTCGGTTTTGATTTTTAGTATTGGGTTAACCGATAGCCCATTCAGACTATAATAATTTAATACTTTACTCCTTCATAAATATTGAATATTAGTGATAATTTAACATCACTTGTTATTAAATCGATACTCTTTAAATCATGTATTTGCTTGGTTTTCAATTTATAACCTTTCTGTTGGAAAGTAAATTAGAATATGAGGTCAAATATTACATATTATTAAGTTTAGGTGCTCAATTGATTTGTTTGTTTTACTATATCTCATCGTATTGCATCAAATTGTTAGAGAAGTCATATATTTATTTTATTAGTATTTTTTTATTGGGTAAACCAAATCGTTAAGGATCAAAAATCAATAAAAAGTATCTTACTGGTTTAACATATTTAATAATCGAAAACCGATAATATATAAAATCGAACCAAACTGACTGATGCACACACCTAGATAGAAACCAAAAAATTAGTGAAAAATACATAAGTTGCCACCTAAACTTGTCCCAAAAAGCTATTTTTCAGACAAATCTTCTTACAATGCTTATTGTCAAGCATTACAAGTGTTGACCTTTTCATCTGTTCTTTACTTGTAGGACCATTTTACATTAAAATAAGGATTAACTACCCTGTCTACTGACACTTCAACTGTTTGATTCCAACTAACTTTGTCTACTGACACTCCAACTGATTGATTCCTCCTAACTTATCTATTCACATTTGCAACTATATATTAACTAATTGCTTCTGCTATAGCCTATAGTAGAAGATGAGGAATTGGAACTTTCTTGGATTTCTCTGTCTTGTTTTCATATCGAGAATCGAATCCTTAAAACCTCATAGGATTGATCAACACATTGAAAGAATCTCCGGAAGTGCTGGCGATGTGTTGGAGGATGACCCTATAGGGAGGTTAAAAATTTTTGTATATGAGCTTCCAAGCAAATATAACAAGAAAACCGTGCAAAGGGACTCGCGATGCCTCAGTCACATGTTTGCTGCTGAGATATATATGCATCGTTTTCTGTTATCCAGTCCTGTTCGAACACTTAATCCAGAGGAAGCGGATTGGTTTTACACTCCAGTTTACACGACTTGTGAGTACTTGACACCGCATGGTCATCCTTTACCTTTCAACTCACCGCGTATGATGAGAAGCGCGATTCAGCTTATTGCTTCTACCTGGCCATACTGGAACAGGACGCAGGGTGCTGATCACTTCTTCGTTGTGCCTCATGATTTCGGTGCATGTTTCCATTTTCAAGAAGAGAAAGCTATTGAAAGGGGAATTCTCCCGTTGCTCCAGCATGCTACCTTGGTTCAAACTTTTGGACAACGGAATCATGTTTGTTTGAAGGAAGGATCGATAACTATTCCTCCATATGCTCCTCCACAGAAAATTCAGTCTCACTTGATCTCTCCTGATACTCCAAGATCCATATTTGTCTATTTCCGAGGCTTGTTCTATGACAAAAGAAATGATCCTGAAGGCGGGTACTATGCAAGAGGCGCTCGAGCAGCAGTGTGGGAGAACTTTAAGGACAATCCACTCTTTGATATTTCTACAGATCATCCAACTACATACTACGAAGACATGCAGCGATCTATCT
>JAOTQR010000086.1:6405181-6483686 GCA_025774065.1 Solanum ossicruentum
TAATAATAATAATAAAGCAAAGAAGGACAAAGAACAGTAGTGGCTGCTTTGCAGTAACCAATTGGTTAATAATAATAATAATAATAATAATAATAATAATAATAATAAAAAAAAAATAATAATAATTAAGAAGGACAAAGAATAGTCGCTACTTTGTAGTAACCAATTGGATAATAATAAATATAATATCAACAAAGTAAAGAAGGACAAAGAATAGTGGTTACACTGCAGTAACCAACGTCACTTCCCACCCTTGAATTAAATAGTCTTATTTATCGAATAGTCCGAAATACCCATTAAAATTTTTTACGGGATAGATCTTTTTAGGAAATCAAGAGGATTAAATCTAAAAGTGATATTATGGGCCATTGTTTATCAACCACTAGAAATCATGTTCGTCCTCAAATATAAGGGAGAAGTAAATACTTGAAGCTTCAAAAAGATGAGGCTATTTAACACACATATTAGAGACCATCTCCCAAGTCACCTCTCTAACTGGAGGGTTCTTCCATTGCAGCTGCACGAAAGCAATCTCTTTGTTTCTAAGCTTGCGAACCTGTCTATCCAAACTAGCTATAGGCTCTTCCTCAAATGACAAGTTTGGACTCAATGATACCAAATCAAATGAAAGTATATGGAACTCATTAGGCATATACTTCCAAAGCATAGAGACATAAAACACAGGATGCACAGATGATAAGCTAGGTGACAAGGCTAGTCTATAGACCACCTCTCCTGCTCGTTCCAAAATCTCAAATGAGCCAACAAATCGAGGGCTAATCTTTCCCTTCTTATCGAACCGCATAACACTCTTCATAGATAACACTCTAAGAAAAACATGATAGCAAACCATAAACTCTAAGGCTCGAACCCTCCTATCTGCATAACTCTTTTGTCGACTCTGAGCAGTCAACAACCTACCCTAAATTATATGGACTTGCTCCATAGTATCCCTAAGAATATCTACATCTAATAAGTCTATTTCAGTGGAATCAAACTAACCAATTGTAGATATACACCATCTACCATACAAAGCCTCGAATAGAGCCATCTGAATTCTAGAGTAATAACTATTTTTATAAGCAAGCCTTGCTAAGTGCAAGTGTTGTTCCCAACAAGAACCGAAATCAATCACACACGCTCGAAGCATGTCCTCCAACACCTGAATAGTCAGCTCAGATCGTCCGTCTATTTGAGGATGAAGGCTGAACTCATATGCAACTGAGTACCTTGACCATGTTGTATGGCCCTAAAAAAATGTTAAGTGAAAAGTGAACCCCAATCTGAAATGATGGAAACAGGCACACCATGCAGTCGGACTATTTAATTGATACAAAGCTCAGCCAACTTCTCTGCGGTATACTTAACCTTGATAGGGATAAAATGCACGGACTTACTCAGTCATTCCACAACTATGCAGATAGAGTCATAACCACCTACAATAGTGGGAAAACCTACCACAAAATACATGGTGATATGCTCCTACTTCTACGTAGAAATGGGCATCCTCTGAAACTCATCTCTAGGCCATTGGTGCTCACACTTAACCTACTGACAAGTTAAGAACTTGGACATAAAATTAGAAATGTCCTTTTTCATGCTACACCACCAGCAATGCTGACTTAGGTCGTGATACATCTTTGTCATTCCTGGATGAATGGAATAATGAGTACAATGAGCTCCTCAAGATTCAATCTAATCAAGTCACCCACCTTACGTACACTAACTCGATCTTCGATCCTCAAAACACAATCTAGATCAAGCACCGCTTCCTTAGCCTCTCCTTTGGTCACTTTGTATTTGATGAGACACAACTTCTCATCCTCAAATTGAAGCTCTCGAATTTGTTCCATCAAGGAAGAATGAGCCTCAATGAAAGGAAGTACACCACTATCATCAGAAAGTTGTAACCTGACTAGGCCACTAGCTAGCCGTTGAACATCCCTAGCCAAAGGTCGCTTCTCAACTCGAATGGCGGCTAGACTTCCTATGCTAGAATTCTTTCTACTCAAGGCATCAAGCACCACATTAGCCTTCCCTGGATGGTATAAGATGGTCAAATCATAGTCTGTTAGTAGCTCCATCCATCTATGTTGCCTCAAGTTCTGATCATTTTGACTGAAGATATACTAAAGACTGTTATGATCAGTGAAGACCTCACAATACACACCAAGTAAGTAATGACACCATAACTTAAGCACAAAAACCACTGTCGCAAACTCTAAGTCATGAGTAAGATAGTTATTCTCATTGGTCTTCAACTGTCTAGATGCATTGGCAATCACTTTCCCCTTTTGCATCAACATACCACCTAAGCTAACTCTTGAAGCATCATAATACACTGTAAAGTCCACATCTACCTCAGGTAGTATCAAAATGGGAGTTGAAGTCAACAAGTCTTGAGCTTTTGGAAGCTCGCCTCACACTCATCGGACCCGTGAGAGGCTACACAGTTTTGAGTTAATCTAGTCAATGGAGTTGCAATGGAAGAAAAACCCTGAACAAATCATCGATAATACCCAACTAACCCCACAAAACTACAAATCTCAGTAGCTGAAGTAGGCCATGTCCAACCTCTAACTTCCTCGACCTTAACTAGATCTACCCTAATTCCTTTTTTAGACACCATATACCCCAAGAACACCACCGAATCAAGCCAAGACTCACACTTGGAGAATTTTGCATATAACATTTCCTCGCTCAATCTATGTAGCACCATCCTCAAGCGACTAACATGATCAGCCTCAGTCTTGGAATACACCAAGATGTCATTAATGAATACAATAATAAAAGAATCTATGTACCGAAAAAAGACTCTATTCATCAACTCCATGAACTTTGCAGGGGCGTTAGTCAACCCAAAGGAAATCACCACAAATTCATAGTGGCCATAACAAGTTCAAAAAGTTGTCATAGGAATATCTGATGCTCTAATCCTCAACTGCTGATAACCGGACCTCAAGTCGATCTTAGAGAACAAAGCCGCTCCTTGAAGCTGATCAAATAAGTCATCAATACAGGGAAAATGATACCTGTTCTTGATAGTCACCTTGTTCAACTGCCTATAATCAATATACATCCACATAGACATATCTTTCTTTTTCACAAACAAGACTGGGTCACCCCAAGGTGACACGATAGGAGAAATAAATCCCTTGCTTAACAAGTCTTAGAGTTGTTCATTCAATTTTTTCAACTTAGCTGGAGTCGTTCTATATGGAGGGATGGATATGGGCTTAGTGCTTGGCTCTAGTTCAATAGGAAAGTCAATATCCCTATCAGGTAGAACACCTACAAGGTCAATGGGAAACACATCGACAAACTCTTGAACCATAGGGATAGACTCCATAGAATGTTGTTCAATACTAGTATCTCGAATGAAAGCCAAGTAAGACAAACAACCCCTATCAATCAATTTCTGGGCATGAATGTAGGAGATAACTTTGCTAGGGTAAGAACCACTATCACCCTTCCACTCAATCTTTAGGACATCGGGCATGGCGAAGGTCACAATCTTCGCATAGCAATCAAGAATAGCATGATAAGGAGAAAGTCAATCTATCCCCAAAATAAAATCAAAGTCTACCATATCTAGAATAATCATTTCTACCCAAGTATCATACATAGTTGGATAAATAAGAGAGGATTGATACACTCGATCCACCACTAAAGGCTCACCTACTGCTGTAGCAACTTACATAGGCACTGACATCCGATCACATAATAAATTAATCCTAGACGTAAAGTATGTAGACACATAAGAGAAGGTAGAGCTGGGATCAAACAACATAGATACAAGCTGATGACAGATTGTAACAATAACTGTAATAATTGCGTCTGATGCCTTAGCCTCGGGTCTTCCAAGAAACGCTTAACATCGAGCTCCTCTACCACCCTCGATGTGAGCAACACCTCGATCTCCACCTTGTTGAACCAAAGTTCCACTATCTGAAGTCCCACCACAACTAGTAGTTTGACCGCTGCCCCGACCCCTAGCAGGTGTAGCTGAATCTCTAATTGGAGTTGTCGAATAAATACGATGAGGTCCCAAATGTGTCTGCAAGGGACAATGTTGAATCGAGTGGCCTGGATCCCCACACGCAAAGTAAGAACTCAGTATAGAAGAATGATGTCCACCAAAAGAACTACTATGGCTACCATGGATGGAACTATGGGACCCTCGAGACCTCTATCCACTCACAACTACTGGCATAGACATATGCACAAGACTATGTTGCTTGAAAGATCCACAAAATCCTATGCAAACCCCTACCTCCTAATGAAGTACCAGAAAACTAATCCATAGTATGAGTCCTCTTAGGGTCTCCAAACTCTTCTCAAACCAGCAACTCTGCCTCTTTCGCAGTGCTCACAATAGTCTAAAAGGAAGTCCCCTTATAAGCTACTCTGAATATATAGGATCTAATGGAGAAATTAAAATGCCTCATAAACCTACGGACTCTCTCCACCTTACCTGGAATCATAGCTAAGGCAAGTAGAGATAACTGACAAAAATGGGCCTCACACTCAGTAACAGACATACCACCCTGCCCTAAGTCCTCAAACCTCAATCAGGTCTCCTCTCATACACTCAAAGGAATGAAATGATCCTTAAAAGCACTAGAGAACACACCCCAATCCACTAAAAGGGATCCAACTGTTAGGGACCTCACATAAGTCCTCCACCACAACATGGCTGGTCCACGGTGCTAGAGTGCAACAAAATGGACACCACACTGATCAACCAAACCCACTTCCCCTAGAATCTCATAGCATAAGTTCAGATATTCATGAGCATCCTCGCTCGTACCACCCTGAAATTGAGGTGGTTTCATCTTTTGAAATCTTACTAAACTAAGTTTATCATCTACTGCGAGAACTGCCTCTGGGTGGTTTGTTCCCTAATAGTTGGTGCACGAACCACTAGGGGCTGACCCACCTGGTCCTGATGAACTAGGCCCAGATATTGCCCTAAAGCTTGTTCTTCTGCTCCCATCAGAGAAACTCCCTGAGTGCCTGTTGTACCACCCCCTTGAATGAGGTTCTCAAGCATGCCCATTATCTAAAATAGGGTATCCTAAAGTAAAGTTGTAGTTGTGGGCTCTAGAAGAGCCTAATCCTCATTACCCTCAATTTGTGGCTCTAGAGAAGCCCATCTAGCTTGACTTCTAACTGGTGCTACTCCTTGGGCATGTCCTCTCACTGATGCCACTCCACGAGCATGGCCTCTAGCTTGACCCCTTCCCCTAACTCTAACTGGGGACTCAACAATTGTCTCAGGAGCAGCCTCACCTTTACCACCAATAATAGTAGCTCTATCCATGCCATCCGTCAAAAGAACATGGGCACCACTCAATACTAACAAAAATAACCACGCATGATGAGAGAAAATGAATAAAAAGAAGTTTTCTATCAGTCTTCATAACCTCTCAAAGATGAGTGCAGACGTCTCCATATTGATCCTCAAGACTCTATTTAGATTAGGTTTGTACACACATAAGACCTATAAACCTGAGGCTCTGATACCAACTATCACGATCCAAAAATGGACATGATGGCACTTTCTCAATCTCACCAAAATAAGTCAGCCTTACCCGACAAAAGATAGTAATAATGTGCCGAAGTGACTAAATAAGAAAGACAACCAAAATCTTCACAAGCTTAAATAACATCCAAGGATTGGTTGTCATGTGTACAAACCACTATCAATACAGAAAATCAAAGAAGTACAAGTCTAAAGTGTCTTTCTTCTCGAATAGAACAAAGCACAAAAAATAGGAATAAGAGAGTCGGCCAGATGACAACGACTACCTCTGTAAATCTACTAGGAAGTCTCGGATTATCAAGAAAATTTACTACTCATTGTCCGGGCTCAGAACCTACACAAGTATAGTAGCAACGGATGAGTACCAAAAGCAATAGGGTACAAAACAAGTCAAGTAAGAAAACAAGGTAAGTCCAATATAATACACAAACTCCTTTCATTCCAACTGACCTCCAAAACTACCACCAGCATAGAAAGTCAGCGCAGCCCAGCAATATATAATACATAGCAAAGATAGTACTTCACAATATCAAAATTCCAAAGTACAAGCTACAACTCACAAGTATAACATAGTCAATTGCATGAATAATATCATGCCATGCAAGAATATGCAAGACTGAAATGCACTGCTTATACAATAATTGTCAGCAATGACCTCGGCCTCATAATATCACTGGAAAATACCTCAACATCACAACATTGCCGGTAAGACCTTGCCATAATATCATCGCCAGCAAGGACCTCGGCATCACAATATACTAGTAAAGATTTCAACATCACAATCTTACCGGAAAAGACCTCGGCATCACATCTTGGCCGGTAAAGACCTCGGCCCCAATTTTTACCATCTCACTCATATAAATATCCAGAACCAATTCAAATATGTGTAACATAAAATGAACATGACATGAAGTCTACAAAAAAATCAAGTCATAATAACCAACCATAACAATATATCTCAAAAATTAAATTCTCATAACTTAACCACATTTTTCGCTTCAAGTGCAACAATAACACACCAACTCACATTTACATTTAATCGTCTCATTTTTATAATATTAAAATATTTCATGAATCACACATAGAAGAAAGGATAATTTTAGAATTCTATGGGAATTACAAAGTTTTGAAAGTCCACTTGCCTTAGTCGAATCATGATCACTTAAACACTTGAGCCTTCCCCTGTCGAATGGAATCCGTTGCACCCCGATATAGTCAAATAGTGTATCACCATAAGATTTCAAACTAACAATATCCATACTACTATATCTCTAGCTAAATAAAAAAAAACAATTTCCATAACTAATTTTGTAAATCTCAGGTATAGGGTTAAGCCTTAGTTCCTCCGAATGACATAAATTTAGGAATATTCACCTAATATAATACACATAATATTGAGTTACAAATCTCAATATGTAGGAACTTAATTTATAAAGTGAATCATACAAGTAATTTCAAGTCGAAAATCCATACGGAAGTAGTAGATTAGTACATACGAATCCAAGGTAGTAACCCAACTAATTTTCAATTGTAATGATGTCCCAATTATTGCTAACTATTATCCTATTAGAACCCTCAATTTGTACCAAAATGTTTGGTATGACAATGTCTTATTTATCATCTAACTATCAATAGAGAATTGAATTTATATATAACAATGAAAGTATGAAACCTTCCACCCACTAAGGTGATATACAAGCATTTAATATTCCTGCACATCTTTAATCCTAAACAAAAGTTTAGACATTACCTGTAGTTTTCGGACCTCTAATACCAATAAGTTTTCTTGTCCCACTTCCCCTTTCTCTCAATTGATTTAGTATTACTAGTGTTAAACCTATTAACTTATTCTTAACAAAGATGGACAAGTGGTATATATTATAAGTAGCTATTATTATATATATCCATGAAGAAAGTGATATAAAAATATATTAATCCAAAGTACTGTCACTATATACAAATAATTGCCTACAATGATTTCCAGCTGCCACCCACCCACTAATAGCACCATTACCTCTTTTTCACCCCATATCTAATAATATATAATATAGGCATATGTTTTTCACCAACACGTTATCATAACATGAAAGAAGAATCCACTCACAATTACTATAATCATTGTTTCATTAAAAATCACCAGAATACATAAAATAATAATAATAAAAATGATAAATTTAATAATGATAGAACAAAAAAGGACAAAGTTGGCTACTTTGCAGTAACCAATTGGATAATAATAAATATAATAATAATAATAATAAAGTAAAGAAGGACAAAGAATAGTGGCTACATTGTAGTAGCCAATGTCACTTAATTAAATAGTCTTAGTTATCGAATGTATGAAATACCCACTAAAATTTTCATGGGATAGATCTTTTAGGAAAATCAAGAGGAATAACTCTTTTGTGATATTATGGGTCATTACAATGTAATAGGAAGAATGATTCAAAATTGAGTTGTCTTGATTTGCTTTTCTCTCCAATCTGCAGCATTCAAGACATTACTCCTAAGATACCCACCTTGATTTTCTCTCCAATCTGCAGCACTCAAAACATTACTCTTGAACCCACAAACTAGTAACATCCAGACAACCAATAATGACAATTTAATGACCAATTTCTTCCACTCACATGTAATACCCACTTTCTTCCGAGAACAATGCATAATTGTATTTATATACTTACTAATTTACTTTGAATTTGAAGAATTAGACTTAAAACTCATCTGAAGGAGTTGTTTCACCTATGCCGCAGGCATGTCCCTCGCCTATCCCATTTTTTATTTTTGAAAGATAGTTTATGATCCAAAACTGTTATATCCCACTAATTTATTCTATTATATAGGTCAAATGACATAGGGTTAAAATAATCATTTATCATCTATAAGTTAATTATCTAACATTATTAGTTTACAAGAATAATTATAGTCAAACAATTAGTCAAAAATTATCGTTGAAAGTTTTCAAAAAGGGTCCTTTAAGAAAGAAATAGTTCTAGTGCTCAAAATGACTTAACGAGTCATTACAACATTCCTTCATGGTGATCTTCAAGTCTTATATGGAGCAACCACCCAGTTTTATTAATCAGGAGGAGTATAAGAAAGTTTATCATTTGAAGAAATCCTTGTATAGATTGAAGCAGAGTCAATGGACTTGATTTAACAAGTTCAGTGAGGTAGTTCAGGAGTTTGGGCTGAAAATGAGAAAATATGATCACTCGGTCTTCTACTGGCTATCTGCAACTGGCAGTATTCTTCTTGTTGTATATGTTTATGACATTGCCATCACTGGAGGTGATTCTGAGGGGATATTTTCCCTTAAGTCTTTCTTGCATACTAGGTTCCATACGAAGGACTTGGGCTAGTTGAAATACTTTTTGGGAGTAGAAGTAAAAAAGAAGCAAGTGGGGAATTCTTCTATCTCAAAGAAAGTATATTCTTGACCTATTTGTAGAAACTGGAAAATTGGCAGCCAAACCTTGCAGTACTCCAATGGTTCCTGGTGTACATCTTATGAAAGATGATAGCGAGCCTTTTAATAACCCAAAGAGATATAGGAAGATAGTTGGGAAGTTAAACTACCTTATATTGACTCGTTCAGATAATGCTTTTGCAGTAAGTGTCATTAGTCAATTTATGTCTACACATACAATGAAACATTGGGCAGCTTTGGAAAATATTCTATGTTACTTGAAAGGAGCTCCGAGACTTGACAAATTATATAACAATCACAACCATACTCGTATTGAGTGTTTTGCAGATGTTGATCGGGCTGGTTCCAAAATTGATAGAAGATCTAATGCATGTTATTGTGTCTTTGTTGGAGGAAACTTGATATCATAAAGAAGTAACAAGCTAAGTGTTGTATCTCGATTCACTGTAGATTCTGAGTGTTAGGCTATGTCACAGTCTACGAGTAAAATCCTATGGATATATCATCTTTTATCTAAAATTGGGTTGAAGCATCATATGCCAGAAAAACTTTGGTGTGATAATCAAGTAGTTATTCATATTGCCTCAAACCGAGTGTATCATGAAAGAATTAAACATATTCAAGTTAACTGTCACTTTATTCATGAGAAGATTCAAGAAAACTTGATTTCTACTAGCTATGGGAGGACAGGTGAGTAACTATTGATTTGCTTATAAAGACAGTGAATGGAACTCGGGTTGATGACCTTTGCAACAAATTAGGCATGATCAATATCTATGCTCCAACTTGAAGAAATTTTTTACAAAATATATATAGACATCATTCTTAGTAATATACAAAGTCATAATTAGCTAGCAGATCTTTAGGAATCCCTCTTTATTTTCTTTCCTAAATTAGCACCTAATGTATTATATTTATTTCTTGCTTACCTAGTGGAATGGACAATCAACTTCTATTCAATTACAAGGAGAAACAATAAATTGTAACTCCTTCCTTTTCTCTTTGTCAATACTCAAACCAAGAATAGTAGACCCTACGGATAGAAGAACAAAGTCAACTTCAAAAATTAGATATATATATATATATATATATATATATATATACACAAATCCAAAATGTATAATATAACATTACAAAATTTCCGAAATCTCATTTAGACCTGTCCTGAGCGGTTGCGACATGAGAGTTGAGAAGGAGAATGTATTTTGGTTCTAAAAGATTAGACACCAAAAACATAAAATAATAGAGAATTGATTCAAACTTTTCTTCTTCTGCTTCCTTGTTCCCTAAAACAACCCCTCCCCCAGAAGGAACAACTACCAATAACTCCATTGGATAATTACTTTGTGAAAGCTCGAGTACTTCGCCTCTGCTCTATTCATAAAATAGTTCACATTTGGAAAAAGAGCGAGCATTTGGCAATTATTTGGCCATCTATTTTTCTTTTGGCCTTGTTTTAAATTCCTGTACTATTATTTAGTATTCTCCCTATTCCATGAAGGCATTATTAACATCTACTTGAGACTTGAACAGTATCAGTAGCAATACAAAAAGTTCAAAACATAATTAGTAGTGGTCTATACAGAAAGCGACTAATAAGAAGTTCACCACCTCAAATTCTTGAAACTGTAAAATATTTCTTTTTTTAATAATGGAATGTTTCAAGAATTTGAGGTGGGGGAACTACTTATCAGTCTGTGCTTACAGATGTTGATGTACATAACAGTACTTGAATTATGAAAACATGTCAAAACACGCTAGAACTATCTATAACATGTTTACAAGTTGGTTTTTCTAAGACATGCACAATGTTTAATAGTACAGTATGTAGAATATATGATTTACAACAATTAGTAAGAAATCATTTGTAGCAACATGTCAAACTAATTGATTGAAATGGTCCTAAAATAGCATTTGAGTATTATGTCATATTTCTGTATCCTGATTTAGTTTGGAGAATTGAATCCTTAAAATTTCATAGGACTGATCAACATACTGGTTGAAGCTATTTTATTTGGATGCGTCCTCGCTAGTATAGCAGATAGTGTTGTCTTGTCATTTGCTAATTTTATTCTGTTAGCTTTGTATGAGTCCATCATGAGTCAGGAGACCAGGTCCTTTGACACAACTAGTAAGAGAAGAATTTAAGTAAATGTTTGAAATAAAGAACACAAATGTTTGCATGGGAACCTCCTTGATCAAAGAATGACAAAATGACGATCTATCACACTGAATTTCTCAAAAATCCATTACCTTCAAGAAACTCTCGAATACAAACTCAAGTACTTACAATGGATTGTACGCTTTTCCTAACGACAAATGTCAAAATATCTCCTTCTAGAAAAATTCTCATATGAAGAAGATATCTCTCTCTCCCTCCCTCTCTCTTTTTCAATTATGTGATAACAATGAGAAATTGAGTTAGGATGGTGTGTTAGGGAACTAATTGTGCTTTCAATTTGGTATATTGTATCAGCAAGTTAACTCATGCTAATTATTTGTCCCATGTGAATCTCAAATTATTTATTTATTTATTTATTTACACTTTTTATCTGCACTTACATATGTAATTTCTAAATGCATTCACATTAACTAATCACACATTAATGAATGTTGACTTTGATGACAAAGAGCATATTCATGTGGATCTTCATGTGAAACAATAATGCATTCACACACTTTTTTACTCTTTCTTTCATTCGTCTTTTGATATTAACGAACATATGTCCACTTCGATTTTATCATATTTGGTTGTCCAAATATTTTTGTTAGGAAGACAAATTCCTTAATTCTTAACTCTAACTTTGCTTATTACTAGAGGTGGACCAATGAGGTAGGTTAGGGGGGTACATGTACAATTTTTAACTTTGGAGAAAATTTGGTGTATATATGTGTGCATGTGCCTTTTAAAAATTATCATATACTGTATAATTCAGAAAGAACTTTGAACATAGTTATTAGATTATATCATTTGGTCAGGGAACCCCTTAGGCCCTTGCACAGTCGGTGGTAGGTTTCAAAAAGGCAGCCTAACGTATGCAAAGCAGTGCCCAAATCATCGGTCCATGGTGTGCTAAGCGGATTTATTCAGTTATAACATTTCATTACAAACAAAAGAGATATTTAGTGGTAATAGATTTTCCTTTCGGCTGCAAGGGCAGAAGCAGGAAGAGAACTTATAGTACTTGATTAGAGAAGAAATGTGAACCCAATATTCATCTGGAGGTTCATCCCATTATTCTAAGTCTCCAAACAAAAAACTCCTTTGTGAATAAAGGAAAGCGAAACGTCCCAAAAATGTGCTTCAGAAATACTCATAATCATAATTTTCATATATCTCAAAATTTGTTCGTGATATCAAAAATCTGACTTGATATTCTCGATCAGGGAGCAAAATTGAGTGGGAAGTGAGTATAACCTAGATTTTAGAGGACCCATAGCAAAAACTAATTTTGTAAATTTTGCTTATCCAATGTCTATCCGTGCCCTGGCCGCGACGCGCCAGGGGTGCAGATCAATGTTACATTATTCTCCGTGATGGGTGTGCTTTGCGGACTAGTTCAGCTTTTTCCTTAGTTTTATTTTCGGCCAAAGGGTATTGGGGTCATAGCCCCATGCCCACTTATGCGAGAAAACACCTATAGTTAGCCATTTTTCAACTCTATATCACTCAAGACCCTCTCAAAACCCTCTCTAAGATTTAAGCTAATATCTTATTCAAATTTTAAGGATTTAAAGCCTAACTTTGGAACTCAATGATTCTCTTCAAGTACCAAGTTCTCTTCAAGCTCAACTCAAGAAAACCGAACTTTAAGGTATGTGGGTTTCATCCATTGGGTCTTTTCACTCATGAAGCCCATTCTCCTTCTTATGAAAATTGCATGTTTTCAAGTTGTATCACCTATGAGTATCTCTTATTATGAATTTTGATTATAAATTATGTTGGAGTTTTATGAAATATTGATTAATCATGCATGTCTATCTATTTCAATCTTATATTATGAATTGGTTTTGTCTATTGAGATTATGCATGTTTTGAGCTATGAAACTATGATCTATTATGAGATTTGATGATGGGTTTCAAGGTCCTCTACATGAGAGTTTTACTATGTGTTGGTGGGTTGACTTATATTATGATTTCTCATATTATTTCACTCTTGAATTGTTTGATTTTGAACTAGCATTATGAACCCACCAAGTATTTGATAAAATGTCTTAACAAGGATTCTCAAGTTATTGATGATCTATTACATTGTTTATAAGTCAAGTGACTTTATGATGTTTAAGGGCTTGTATGTATACATTAAATTCATGAAACGTATCTATGGTGTTGCAAGTAGACCACACCTTGTTGAGGGGGTGACATTCCTCAATAACCTTATTGGGGGTAACATGCCCAATCACTATGTTCAGAGGTGGATACCTCAATCACCCTGTTGTGGGGTGACTTGCCGAATCACCATATTGAGGGGTGGATACCTCGATCACCTTGTTGAAGGGGTGATATGCCTAATCACTATATTGAGAGGTGGATACCTTGATAACCTTGCTATGGGGTAACACGCCCAATCACCATGTTGAGGGGTGGATACATCAATCACTTTACAAGGGGGTGATATGCCTTGCATTCCAAGTAGTTGTTCGACTAGTCTATGTTCGTTATAGTCTCTTCCCACACATGTAATATATATTTTTGCAAGTTATATGATTTACAAGCATGTTTACATCAAGCATTGATCATGCATGCTATATTGATAATATACTTATCCATTTCTTATGATTATGCATTTTGACTATGTTGACTTATATCTTATTACATTACATCCTACATACTTAATACATTGTATATCAGAGGTTAGGCCCATGTCCCCCTCTACATTTTGTAACTTTTTGAATTTGGATGTTATAAACATGGTAGGAGTGAAGCCAAACCCCCCATACTATTAAAGTGGTGGCTTAAATTTTTTTTTAATACAAAAAAAAGACATTCATTTAACTTCAGTTGCAGCAGCTAAACAAGGTATTTACCTGATAACCAAATCGAGTTGTCATTTGATGGTCAAGCTATGATTGTACTATTTCTAAATAAAGAGCTTGAAGCCATAATTTTGCATTTCTTCAACTTGTGTTTCGTGGGTATCCTTGGCTAATTCAACTGATGATTCTTTGTATGACATCACCTCAATAGATTTTAGAGTTGGCATGTCTGCAAAGCTAGGAGAGATCTCCTCAAGATGTTGCAATCTTATCAACACCAAGTGCTCAAGGCATGGAAAAGCTTCATCTGAACATTCCATTCAAAAAAAGAAAGATCTTGTAGTTTCAAGAATTTGAGGTGAGAGAAAAGCTTGTCCGCCACTTTCCATACTTCTGAACTAATGGAAATGTGAAGCAGTTTGAGTACCACAAGTATGGGGAGGGTTGACACCTTATCAAGACTAGATACAATGCCATTGAATAGTGTTAACTTCTTAAGACTTGGTGGTAACTTCAACTTGGGGGCTAGTGCACGACGACCCCAATAAAAATTGAGAAATTCAAGCAAAGTAAGATTGCTTATATCATTGCGATGACCATATCTTCACGATCTTAGTTTTTGAAGACTTGATATCATTGTGATGATCCTGTTTGTGTCATCTAAATTAGGGAACCATGCTAAAGAAAGTGTCCTTAAGCCATCCATTTGTTGTAGAGCATTGTTTATATTGAAAACAACGTGGTTGTCTATGTGGAAATGACCTAACTTGACCATCTTCCAGAAGTTGACTGGTAAAGTAACACGCACTCTAAGTCCTTTAACTATTAAAGTTTCAATGTACCCAAGATTGTCCAAGAATGATAATGAAG
Organism: Solanum ossicruentum; assembly: GCA_025774065.1. NCBI lineage: Eukaryota > Viridiplantae > Streptophyta > Magnoliopsida > Solanales > Solanaceae > Solanum > Solanum ossicruentum. The sequence goes on from JAOTQR010000086.1 coordinate 6,420,004, forward strand.
AGTCTTCAGCAACTTTAATAGCAATATACCTCAAGAAGGTTAAAATTTCTGGGAAAGTATCAATAACAGTGAATTCTAAATCTAGCACCCACAAAACATGAGGCTGTTAAAAATGTGAGATGAATGGCATATTGAAAATTTAATTTGTCTTCCCTTCATCAAGCAGAATGATTGTACATTTGAACAAATCGAACTCCATTTTGCAAGACTATCGCCTTGAAAGTAAAGACATAAGCAGCGTGGAATATTATGCTTCTTATAGGAAATAGAAGAAGGGATCAAATCATCATTGTCCCTATTGATGGAGAAATTAGCATTATCAGAATATGTTTAAAAGCTAAAATTGACTTTACATAGAGGAATGTTAGATTTTATTACCCTTGTATGCATTGTAAAAAGTTCTCCACCTTGGCTTTCTTTTTTCTAAAATTCGAGCAACAAGTCATGAATGCGACATGTCTTGGCCTTACCATCAGAACTTCTCTTGGAAACCATCACGAGGTTTCTTCTAATAAGATTCTTTAAGTAATTTTTTGTTATATCTTCATAAAGGTTCTCTTTATGAGTTTTTACCAAAGCTTCTGCTGTCCATAGTCATGTTAACTTCAATACTTGTATCTCTTCGTCCTTTGAAAATATTCCAAGATACAAAAAACACAGTTTTAAATGAAACGGTAATTCTTGGTAACTAAGATTTATTATATCCTCCAACTTACCTTGGATGTGTAGACCTAAATTGACTGCAACTTGATCCCAACAATGTTTTTCCTTCTTTGTTGTTTCGAGAATACCCGCTACCAAGACAATAGAAGGAGGTAACCCTCCACACATTTTGTGCTGTCTTTTGGCCAACGTCTTCTATGACAACAGGGCAACTTTTTCAATTGAACACTTTATCCTTTAATAAAGTCCAACTTTCTTTTGTAGTAAACATTTGAAGTAAATAAGGATCACTTAAAAGTTTTGCATAGGGTGGAACATCACCTAGACTAGTTGTCAAGATAATTCTCCTTCCATTATTGACATCACAGAAGCAAGGGTATAAATCATCCCATGCAGTAGTTTCCTAGACATCATCAATGAGGATAAGATACCTTTGAACCATTAGAAGTCTACGCAACTTATCTGCTAATTCATTGTCTGGTAGCTTATCAATTATAATTGTATCCTTCTTAACACCATGAAGAATGATTAGTAACAATTCCTTGCGTGTATATACTTGATATACACAACTTTGTGCACGGACATCAAAATGAGAGACAACTAAATGATCATGAAATAGTTTGTTAGCTACAGTTATCTTACCCAATCAAGCCAAGCCCACAATTGAGATGATATCCAAGTGTGATGATCCTCTGATCAACTACTGTCTTAGTGTGTCCATCACCTCCTGAAATCCCACCATCTCTTCTCTCATGCTTGTAATCCTAGCAAATTCTGAAGTATAAGCACTGGCAACATCAGTGGCATTATGCAATACCAAGTCATAGACTTTCTTTGCATGAAATCTCCACTACCTTCCTCATGAGTAGTGTATTCTCCTCTATAATGTCCCAAGTCAAGAGAAAAAGACATCACTCAGGAATGTCTTTGTTTATACAATCAAAAACCAAATGATCCACCTCAAATGCTTTAGCAATCACCTGCATCCCAAAAGATCTAAATCCATCATGTTTCTTCTGAAAGTACTCCAGTTGCTACTGAATTATTCAGAATTGGCTCATTATGGAAGAAAGTGAGTCGGAGTAGTGGCTTAGAAACTCCTTCAGGTGGTCTAAAATGGTTTCTGTAGATCCTAGTCCATCAATCTTAGGTAAATTGGAGAGAAATGACTTACAAGTGAGAAAGTAGATCAGTGCTTCTATACTCTGTATATCACCTAAGAAATCAACAAATGTCTCTTGATTTAACTCCCCATCCACAGCCACGCTATCTCACATCGTGTAAACTAGAACCCCTACATTAATAATTGCAGTATCAAAATCTTCAAGGGCCTCTCTTATTAGATTGATGAGATTGTCTCTCAAGAAGTTGAGCATTGTAATTGGATCCTTGAAAGACTCTCTCTCTTTGAGCTTATCAGTAATGGGACGCAACACTTCCATATGGTGTATAAGAGTCTCCACAAATCCAACTTTATAATTCATTCTCATCTTACATTTTCTGATGGCATCCTGATTATATAGATTTCAGAACATCAATATAGATCTTTTGGACACATGATTGAATGGGATGAATCCTCATTTGAAAGTCAGACAATGGAACATTCTTTTGATCAATAGAATTTAAGTATTCCTTCCAAAGTAGTCCTGGGACACTAAACCAGGAATCCATTGCTGCATGACCAGCCACAACTAAAACATGAGTGAAGAAAGTATGTTGACTTCGCGGATCCTTGCTCTGTCTGAAATAAAAGAGACAAAATTTCTCAATAACTTCAACTCCTTTATGACCTCTTGTATTTGTTCACAAGGAACCAATCTAGACCAACTAGAAAGCTCAGACATCTTTCTTGCACCACTGAGATTCATTACAAATTTGGGAGTAGCAACTTTGGAAGAAAGTGGTAGTGATGCTTTGGGGAAAGAGTACTCAGCTTTGATTTCCAACTTAGTCATCCAGATCTTTTTTTCAAACTTACTGAACACAGATGCAAGATCATTGGGACAGTTGATTCTTTTGAATTTAGCTGCATCCGAAAGAGCTTGTACTTTCTGTACAGCATGTAAGTGCTCAGTTGTGAAGCTCTGCAAGCTGAGAAACATATCAAGGAATTGAAAATTTAGATGAATGTCATCAACTTCATGCTTCTGCAGGCTGCGGAAATTCCATTCATGACGAAACTTTTCCAAATGAGAAAGATCATTATATCTCCTTCTAGACGAAGAAGACATCAACTTCGTTTTACAAAGCTTCTTTCTACTCTTTGGTTTTCTAAATGGTTGCAACGTTTTCGTTACTGGTTTTTGTATTCTAAATTGTTAATTTCCCTCTACACATGTGAACACATGCTCACATTAATAATCATATACATTAATGATAGTTGACCTTGAGGACTAAAAAAATACATTATCTTCTACTATTATTATTAGATACTAGTTCTGAAAACGTGCGTTGCACATTTGTCCTCTATTACTATATAAAGTTTGTACAGTGCAAGCAAATTTTCACACTCATTGGGTGAGAGAGTTATAGTGTTTTAACCAAAAATAACTTAAATATGATAAGTTAACTAAAATACATCCTCAAAAAGCATTAGAAAAAGATGAAGACACTCAACCAATATAAAAAAAATCTACTTGCCTTATAATATTAAAAATCTTGGTAAAAAATAATATTCTAAAGTTACTTTCAGCTTCTTTTTTTCTCTATAAATTCAAAGTACTTGAATAGAGATTTATAAAGAGAATAGAAGAAAATGAAACTCCTTTCTTGAAAAATAAGCCAATTACAAAGTTATATTCGAAAACTCAAAAAGATGAAGATATGAAAAATAAAAATTCACTTATAATTCGTATCTAGAGAATATTCATCTTATAAACATGGAAATTCACATATTTCTCAACAAAGTGAAGATAAATATGAGTGAAATAATAAAAAAACAAATAAATGCATTAGTAAGAATTCATCCCATTACAAATTGGTAATGGGAAATTTAAGAAAAGTGCAGACTAACCTAATATAAAAAGCAAGATGATCACAAATTTGGATATACAATATTGTTGGAGAGTATATTTGATAGACTCTTTATTACCTCCACTCGTTACAAATTAAAATTAAAAGTTACTTTTAGACTCTTCATTAAGTATACTTCATCAATCATTTATAGAGAGTCTATAACTTGATCAATCATTTATTACCTCGACTTATTACAAGTTAAAATTAAGTGTTATTTTTAGACTCTTCATTAAGTATACTTCGTCATTCTATAACTTATATGAAGTTACAGACTCTCTACTTCAAAATACTACAATACTAATCAGACTTTTGAAGTCCCCCTTTTTTAAGTAAAATTTCTTTGAATTTAAGTTCATATTTCATTAATTGATGATGTAGTAATTAGAATGGTATGTTTAGTCTTTTTTGGGATAAAAATTTAAAAAATAGAAAAATGATGGGATAGAAAATTGACACAGAACTCAAAATATAAAGTCATGTTTTCAACTATATCCGGTTAAAGTCTAATTTGTTGCATATGCTAATTAGAATGTAAACTTTTAAATAGGTGTGACTAAAGTTCCAAAGTTTTAATTTATCTGAAAAGTCTTTGTAACTGAAAATCAACATTATTGAATCATATTATGACGTATAAATTTATATTGAAGAATTAGTTATCCTCTCTTGGACAAAATCAATAAAGAGAAGCATAAGTACCCAACGATTTTTGTTTTATCATTAGGCATATTCATTGTATAATACTTGTAGCTTTTCTATTCATTTAATCAATGTTACTTATTACTTTATGGGTATTCATAGAGTGATTATGTTTGGTGTAACTTTTGAATTCTATGTTGATGGCACGGTTTAATAGGACTTTATTAAATAGCTTATTATTATTATTATTAAAATTTGACTTTACACTTTCTCATCTCTAGCATTTAATGTAATGTTATATTATTATTATTTAATAATTGATTAATTAATTAATTATTTTATAATATTTTTATTAGTTTAGTGTAGGGATAAAATCATAACCAACGTTAAAGATATAAACTTCTCTCTTGAATCAACAACACACTTGATAACTAATTGTTTGTTTATTTATTTATTTATTTATTTATTTATTTGTAATTAAGGCATTTCATTTAATATTAAGTTAAGGAATCATCTTGGCTACTGATATGTGCCATGATAGTATTACTTTGAGTCATATCCTGGCCCAAGGAAATCAAAATAGAAGAGTTTAATTTTCTAACACTAGTTTCTAGGAACGTGTAACATTTAATTTGACACTACTTCAAAAATTTTGAAACATTTCATGCAATTTGCAAATCTTCACCTTATTTGACAATATTTAAATTTAATTCCACAACTTAAAGAAAAACAATATTACTACAACTTTTACTTTTTATGTAATTCTTGTAATTTGTCACAATCCGGACCTATAATCTAGGAGTGACATGGTGAACGAGTGTCATGCCGCAAAATGATGGGAGATGCGACTGGCACTCGATACCGTTATTATCGAGTAAACCACTAAACATGCTAGTTAATTAAAATAGGGACCAGAAGAAAATCGAATAGCATAACATTTGAAAAACTAAGTCTGGATTGTTTAGGTCATGACCTGGTCGACATCAAATCATATACAACAAGATAGGGAAACCAAAATGATAAAGTACTAGCTAGCCGACAAGGCTGCAACAATAGAAGTACAGGCACACACTGTATATACATGTCAATCCTATGACTGGAGACTGAAAGGCACAGAAGAGCTAACCCAAAATAACATGTCCACAGTAGACTATAAGAGAACCACTAATACTACCGAGACAGTGCCCTGACTATACCCAACTGTACAATAAAAGTAAGCATCCTATAAAAGCTCCAAGAAGAGATGGAGCTTACCAACTCACAGTTGAATTGGGCTCCTACTAGAAGGGTCGATCAGAGTCCCTACCTAAACCTACATGCACGAAATAAAATGCAGTGTCCTCAGTTAATGGGACGTTAGTACGAATAAACATGTACTGATATGTAAAGAAAAAAGTAAAACCATAGCTAACAGTAGTAAAAAGGGTAATAGAAATACCACCTGTAACAAAAACTCAAGTAATCTTAATAGCCAACAATCAACCTCATAGTGATCAAATATACATGGTATGCTCAAGTATCTATCACAACCCAAGCCTAGGGCCTAGACGTGACCTGTGAATGGGGAATCCGAAGGAACCCCAAACAAGCTTCATAGCATATCATTACACATCCTTGGTCGTGGAAGCAATCAAAAAGACAATGAGAGATAAGTATAAACAAGGGGATTGAGACTAAGAGTAAACTTCCATATCATAACAGCAAAGAACAAGAGAGTCAAGGATCATAGAACAGATACATAACATGTCCAACAACACCTCTACTACATAGATATGAGCAGGAGCCACAACAAACAACTGACTCACCCTCATAGGCAATGCATAAATAAAGGAAAGATAGCCTTAATACATAGCAAGAGATCATAAGCAATGTCCCAGAAATGGAGGACTCACCAATAAGCTTGAGACAATTGTACTAGCCATGTGGAGGAGGAGGATGATCAAGCGATGTACCAGTTCGTACATGGTAACATCATGTAGGCATAGAGTATACGTTAGTACGTTTGAATGTACTAAGTATGTAGGATGAAATGAAACAAGAGATAGGAAACATAGTCAAAATGCATAAGCATAAGCAATGGATAGCATAATAGCAATATGACATGTATGAATGACGCTTGAAGTAATATATGCTTACAACCCAAATCAACTTGTATAGATCATAATACGTAAATGTGGGAAGAGACCTCAATTGACATGGAATAAGTCCTTTTGAAGAAACAATCTTCCTTACAGGAGTCTGTCCCCTTTTGGAGAGAATTTTATGATTAACTTCACCTTACGGGAGTCCTTCCCCTTTTGGAGAAAATTTTATGATTAACTTCACCTTACGGGAGCCTGTCCTCTTTTGAAGAAGAAACTTGCCTTAGAAGAGTCCGTCTTATTTTGGAGAGGATTATATGAGTAACTTCACCTTATGGGAGCTCGTACTTTTTGGAGAAGCAACATTATTTACAGGAGCCCGTCTCATTTTGTAGAGGATTTTATGAGTAATTTTTGCCTTACGGGAGCCCATCCCTTTTCGGATTAAGTGACCTTCCTTACGGGAGCCCGTCCTATTTTGGATTATGCATTTCATAGAAGAGTGTACTAAATAAATCCACTAGTATGGAAAGGGTATAACATAAATCATCATCAACATTATTCCTTTCATTAAGATCAGCATCAAAGGCTCATAAGAGGTATAATCTTAGAAAAATGGGCTTAATCCGGTCCTACAACATGATCAACATTTTCATGATTCAAATACACCTTTAGAAAGTTCATATCCATCATAAAGTCACTTGAATAATAACTCAACGAATAGATCATCAAAACTTAAATAATTCTTAAAAAGGCATTTTATCAAACACTTGGCAAGTGTGTAATGCTATGTAAAACCATGCAATTCAAGAGTGAAATCATGCTAGGAAATTCAATGTAGAACCTTCAATAGACACTTGGTAATACCTTCAAGCAATATACATCAAAACTCTTCATCAATATTATAATAGATCTTAGATCCATAGCTTAAAATATGCTAAAACAATCATACTTCCATGAAATTCCAACATAGTGTGCAGTGAAATTAATAATAATTAAGACCCATGAGTAAACAAACTTTAAATCATGCAAATTTAGGAAAAAAGAAGCATGGGCATCATGGGTGAAAGAAACCCACATACATTAGCTTTAGAGATGAACTTGATGCAGATTGGAGATGGAAACTTGAAGCTTGGTTGAATTCCTTAAGATCCAGAGAGGGTTTTGGCACTTGAATCTTGAGAGAAATATAAGTTTAAGTATTTGAGTGAGCATTGGGGAATGGTTTGAATGATATGAGGGTGAAAAAGGCTAAGTATAGGGATTTTCTCATGTGGGAAGGCTTAGTCCCAAGACTTGAAAGTCTTGGACCAAAACTAAAAACTGGCACCAAAATAAAGGTAGTGCCCATCGTGCCAGCGTTGCATAGTAGCCACTTGAAATTGCAACTTTGAAATTCGAAATTGTTAGTTGTTCACTATATACTAGAGTTATACCATTTTCCCCCTAAATTTGATCTCGTGAACAAGAATATGAAGTCGAATTTTTGAACTAATCCATGGATTTTGATATATAATGAAATTACAATTTCGGACACTTTCGAGGCACATTTTCGGGCACTTTTTGGGGTCATTACAATATCTCCCCTTGGAAATATTCATCCCCGAATATCAAAGAAACATATATGGAAGAGTAATCGTGAACAAATCAGCCCCAAAAAGAATGCAACAATTAATTTAAAAAACTATTTTCAAATCATTAACATAAGTGTCAAAAATCATCATGAACCCGCTAACGTAAACATGGATGCAGGAAAATGACATAGAGGCTGAAACATAAGGCTTGGGATCATGAAAGGACTTCAGATGTCATCATATGCTTGAATAGAAATGAAAGAGATAAGGATATTGTTTCTCCATATGCACTCCCCGAGAGATACATTCAACTAGATGAACCTTCCAACGGGCCTTGACGAACACCACCTCCTTGTCGATCAACTTATTCCACCCTTTCATACCATGTCTCCACCGGAACCTTCTCTTAAACCAACTCATCCACAACATCCGAAATCTCAAAGAGTTCTATAGCACTAAAGTTACCAACACACCTCCTCAACCTAGATGAATGAAGAACCGAATGAATCATATCCACATCCCTAGGTAATTCCAATCCTTATGCAACCTTACTAACCGCCCTCTACCTTCTAAAAGGACTCACAATCCTCAACTCAATTGTCAACCTTAAATACACCTAGTCCACTTGGTACTTTAAAGCACAATCTCCCCCTTGGGAGACAACCTCCACTCTATCATCTTTTCACCCAAAACTTCCAATGCTAGTAAAGCGAAATCAAGGCCTTGCTTAAACAAGGCCTTCAACCAAAGAAGATTAGGAACCATCAAGAATACTCCACCACCATTCTCAACTTTCTCCAACAAAACCCCCAACCTAGCCAACCGATGGACCTCTCTAATCACCTCTTAGCCACCATCATCCACATATGCTAGGCTACCCATAGGCACCTCACTTAAAGCATCAACAACAACATTAGCCTCAATAGGGAAATATTGCAAACTCATATCATAATCCTTAAGGAGTTCTAACCACCTTCTTGTTATCCCCAACTCAGAGCCCACTCTCTCTCATCCTCCAAGACTTACAACGCTATCCCCAAGTGATTCACAAGCTCTAAATAAATCAATGCACCACCACTAGAGACAACCACAAACATGTCAAGGTAGGGTTTTAAGACCCTATTCATGGAACTCATAAACATAGTTGGTGCATAAACAAAACCAAACAACTCCAACATACTCAAAAGGCTCATTTAATCCCAAAGACACTTAGGGATATACCTACCATCATTATCACTTGGGGCAAAACCTGAACCAAAGATCAAGCTTAGAAAAGTGATTGACCCATAGTAGTTGACCAAATAAATTATCCATCCTTAATTGTCATATTACAAACTTACGGGTCCTACACTCATTGGAAACATAATATGCAAGCAGCCAAACCACCCCAAAACCTCCATTCCAACAAACTAAGTTCAACCAAAATTACAAGACAAGACTCTATGCAATAGGAATATAGAGCAACCCTTATAAGAATTTTTAGCACCAATAGACCCACAATCAAATATTATTAGCAACAAAGGATAATGAAAGAAATACCGACTCCTGAAACCATCAAAGCATGCACAATAAAATCAAGAAAAACCTCTAACTTGCCAATAGCATCATCGAGCGTCTCATCCTTTCCTTGCCTCCCTTAAAATACATAGAACCTATTTTACCTAAGAGCATCCCCTTGGCCTTGAGTGCGACCATCTCTACCTTCCTTTTGAGCATAGGGACAATCAATAACCCTGTGACCCATTTCACCACATCCAAAGCAAGCACTAGAGTTCCTCCAACACGGGCTACCATGGTTTTTCCTACACGTAGGGCACTTGAGCTTGGGCCCTCCACTATTAGCACCTTGGTGTCTTGGATTACTATTAGCAATCCTTTCATTAGGAGCATTTAAAGACCCTTGGCTTTGATGGAACCGACCATCCTTGGGATCTTGGAACTTACCATCAATATGGGCCCTCTTAGCCTCTGTACTCCTCAGCGTCTTCAACTTTTTCCCTTCCAGTTGCTCGGCATATGTCACCAAGCGAGACAAATCCATGTCTCCAATCAACATAGTGGACTGAAATTCCTCATTCACCAAATCAGACACACCTATCACGAACTTGTTCATCCTAGACCTTAGGTTGGCAATGAATTGTGGAGTATATTTAGAGAGTTGGTTAAACTTGAGGGCATACTCCCTCACACTCATAGGCCCTTCCTTCACATTTATGAACTCCACAAATTTATCTTCCCTAACCTCAAGAGTGAAGAACCAATTGAGAAAGGCACCTTGAACTCCTCTCATAGAACCACATTGTCAACCCCCTTCTCTTCCTTCCATTGTGTGAACCATATTTGTACCACCCCCTTGAGTTGGTAGGCCACCAACTCCACCTTCTCTTTCGACCTCATCCCGATAATATATAGCACCTTATGTACTTCATCAATGAACTCTTGAGGGTCCTCATCCGCCTTTGACCCATAGAATTCTGGTAGGTTCATCCTTATGAAGTCTCTCACCCTAGATGCCAGAGTAGGAACATGAGGGGATTGAGCCCCTTTATTGGCTTGATTAGACACAACTTGGGCAAACATAGTAAGAGCATCCCAAAACTGTCCATTTGTCTGTTACCCCTCCGATTTACAAGCTTGTCTTCCTCTTGTATTAGCCATGATCTAGCATATCAAAGAAGAATCTTTAGGGGGGAATAACATTACTTTAACACTATAGGACAACTTAGAACATGAAGAAGGGATACATTTCCTAGGATGCCTCAAAGCCTCCTATTCATAGTTATGGTACACAACACAACCATGAATAAGATACTAATCGACGTGATGTGTTAGACTCTGAAGATCTAACAACCTAGTGCTCTGATACCATCTTTGTCACGACCACAGCCTAGGGCCTAGATGTGACCGGCAAATGGGGAACCTGAAGGAACCCCAAACAAGCCTCATAGCATATCATTACACATTCTTGGTCGTGGAAGCAACTAAAATGACAATGAGAGATAAGTATAAACAAGGGGACTAGGACTAAGGGTAAATTTCCATATCATAATATCAAAGAACAAGAGAGTCAAGGATCATAGCATTGATACATAACATGTCCAACAATACCTCTACTACATAGATAAAAGCGGGGGCCACAACAAACAATTGGCTCACCCTCATAGTTAATACATAAATAAAAGAAAGATAGCCTTAATACATTGCAATAGATCATAAGCAACGTCCCAGAATGGGGTCCTTACCAATAAGCTTGAGACAAGCGTACTAGCCAGGTGAAGGAGGATGATGAACAAGCGGTGCACCGATTCCTACATTATTATGCTATCAATTACTTATGATTATGCATTTTGACTATGTTGCCAGTCTCTGCATTGCATCCTACATACTTAGTACTTTTAATTGAACTAATACATACTTTATGCCTACATGATATCACCATATAAGAAATGGAGCTCCTATTGATTCTCCTCCACATGGCTTGACGGATTGTTCAAGTTAGCTTTTGGTGAGTCCTCATGTTTGGGGACAATATCTATCTTCTTTCATGCTTATGTTTAGACTACATCTTGTATATTTGGATTGCCTATTGTCATTATTATGATGGTAAGCCCGATTGCTTATCTTGGCCCCAGCTATGTTCTATGTTTAGAGGTGTTGTTGGACAAGTCTGTAACGATGCAATAAGCTTTGACCCCCTTTGATGCTTTTGATGTTTTATGATATAAAAGATGTCCCATAGCCTAGTGTTCCCTTTTTACTATCTGTTATTGTTTTATTTCTTATGTGATCAAGAATGTGTAATGATATGTTAAGAGGCTTGTTTGGGCTCCCTTCGAGTTCCTCATTCATCGTGTCACGCCTAGGCCCTAGGATTGGGTCGTGACAACTCAATAAGAGGTAGATGATCATTCCAGCTTCTTTTAAAGTCCAGTACATAGACACGTAACATATCCTTAACGGCTGGGATGGTACACTTTGCCTGCCCATCAATTTATGGATGAAAAGCGATGCTGAGATTTAACCGAGTGCCCAGGCCCTTCTAAAAAGACTTCCACAATTGTGTTGTAAATTGAGCCCCTCAATCAGAGATAATTGATAATGGGACTCTATGAAGGCGAACAATCCCTTGAATGTAAAGTTTAGCACAATCCTCCACTGAATACGTCATTCTTACCAGCAAGAATTAAGCAGATTTTGTAAAATTATCAATGATTACCCAAATAGAATCATACCTGGGTTGAGTATGAGGCAAAGCACTGATGAAGTCCATATTTATCATGGCCAATTTTCGTAGCGGAAGCTCAATATATTGAGTTAAGCCTCCAGGTCTCTGATGTTCTGCTTTAACTTTCTGGCAATTGGGACATCAGGCTACCATCGACAATATCCTTTTTCATGCGATTCCACTAAAAGATTTATCGAAGGTCCTGATACATTTTTATCTCTCTAGGGTGGACTAAATATCTAAAATAATAGGCTTCCAAAACAATCTTGGCATGGAGTCCTCCGAGATCCAGCACACATAAGAGGCCTTGGTACCTAAGGACTCTATCTCTACTGAGCTTAAATGAAGGATACTATTGTTATGGAATGCTCTCCCTCAGTGTTTTAAGCTCAGGATCCTCACGCTATTGCTCTTTTACTTCAGTAACAATGGAAGATTCTATTGTATTTTGAATAGTTACACCTCCATCCTCTACATCTACTAATCGCACATGCAAACATGCTAGCTAACATAGGTCTTTTGTCACATCAATCTTATCAACTTCAACATGGCTTAGACTTCCCATGGACTTTCGGCTAAGTGCATCAGCAATAACATTAGCTTTAACGAGATGGTATAAAATGTCAACATCATAGCTTTTAGTAATTCTAGCCACCTCCTTTTTCGTAGGATCAGCTTCTCCTGCTTAAATAAATATTGGAGGCTTTGGTGGTCGGTAAAAGCATCAACATGAACTCTATGTAGATAATGTTGCCAAATATTTAGGGAAACAACTACAACTAGCTTAAGACTATGGGTAGGATATTTTTATTCATACTTTCCCAACTATCTAAAAACATATGTGATAACTCTACTATGTTGCATAAGAACACAACCTAGGTAAATTCTCGAGGCATCACAATATAAAATGTAGCCTTTCAGTCCATCTAGAAGAGCCAAGATAGGTTAGGTGGTAAGCCTTTTCTTTAGCTCTGAATAACTCTGCTCACACACATCAGTCCATTGAAACTTAGTTGTTTTATGCGTCAAATTCGTTAGTGGTAAAACGATAGAGGAAAATCCCTTAACAAACCTCCTATAATATCCTACCAAGCCTAAAAAGTTATGGACCTTGGTCAGGTTCAATGATCTTGGCCAAGCCATTGCTGCTTCAATTTTCTAGCCATCGACCTTGAAATTATCGCCTTTAATAACGTGGCCAAGAAAAGCTACAGAAGTTAACCAAACTCACATTAAGAGAATTTAGCATACAACCTATTGTCCTGGAAAGTTAGTAATATCGCTCGCAAGTGGTCTGCATGCTTAACTTTTGATAGTGAATATATCAAGATGTCGTCAATAAACACGATCAGAAATTCATCCAAGAATGGTTTAGAAACTTAATTCATCAGGTCCATTAAAGTTGCTGGGGCATTTTTAAGAACAAAAGACATGAGAAGGAACTCAAAATGTCCATATCTTGTTCTAAATGTTGTCTTTGGAATATCGGCATCCCTGACTCGCAATTGGTGATAACCATGTCTCAAGTCAATCTTTGAAAAGCATTTAGCGGCCTCCAACTGGTTGAACAAGTCATTAATCCATGAAAGAGGATTTTTATTCTTGATATTTTCCATATTTAGCTGTCTGTAATTAATACACATCCACAAGGAGTCATCTTTATTTCGAATAAAGAGCACTAGAGTACCCCATAGAGATGTACTTGACCTAATAAAGCCTTTATCAATTAAGTGAATCAATTGTTCCTTCTATTCCCTTAGCTCAACAGGAGCCATTCTATAAGGAGGAATGGATATAGGTTGCGTATCAGGGAGCAAATCTATAGCAAAATCAATTTCCCTTTCATGGGGAGGGGGAAATCCCTAGAAGCTCATCAAGGAATACCATTAGGAATTCATTCACAGTAGGGACTGATTGAAGGGTCAGCATCTCTTAATCAATATCTCTAGCATCAACTAGATGGTATATACAACCTTTACCGATCAACTTTCCAGCCTTAAGATATGAAATAAACTTACCCTTGGGTGAGGCAATATTACCTTTCCATTCAAGAATCGGCTCACCATTCTATGCCCATAACAACATAAAAATCTATCACAATTAGTTCAATTAAATTAGCAAAGGTTGGGCGTTCGTTAATTAACATTGTACAACCTCGATAGACATGACTAGCTATAATTGAGTCACCAACTAGCATAGATACCTTAATTAACCCCGATAATAACTCGGGTCTCATGTCAAGCTTACCAGCAAAGAATGGAGTAATATATGAAAATGTAGAGCCAGATTAGTGCATAAACAGTATGTGAATGTATGATCAATATACCTTTGATTACATCTAGAGATGCCTTTGAATCCTTTCGGCCTATGAGTGCATAAATGCGATCTGGCCACCAGTAAAACCTAAATTTTCTCCTTTACCTCTCCCCTATCATGACACTAAGTAGGCTATGGATCTAGTCAGGGAGCACATACTGATGATAAAGAGGCTGCAGTGGATCTGAAGGTTGAGCTGTTGTACCTCTACCTAACCCCGAGCACTGGATAATATAATGTCCTGTCTACCCACAATGGTAACATGCACCTGAACCCTTTCTACACTGCCTACAATGAAGTTTACAACATTGGGCACATGGAGGAGTAGGTTGTCTCATTTGTGCAAAGCGCTCCTATCGGCGGCTCTTAGGCTGGCGTAAACTCTGCCCCGACCCTGACTAAATATAATGATAAAATCACTGGCCCTAATCTGTGGCAGGGAACTACCCACCAACCGAGGTTGATATCGGTGAAAAGGAGGACTAAAATCACCCCATGGCTCCCTATAAGACCCCATAATACGAGCCCTCTTATTCTTCTCCTTATCTCTACGTGTATCTCGAATCTGATGAGAAAGGTCCTTTGTAGTCTAAGCAAAAGCCTTTATATTGGAAATATCTACACCATCCTATAAAGAGGCTATCCTGCAGTCTGATCAAATGATCCCTAAAACCATCCACATAATGATGAACTCTAACACTCATGGTATGTACAATATCTGGTGCATACATAGCCAAAGAGTTAAAACTAAGGCTATACTCCCTTGCACTAATATCCCCCTGCCTCAAATTGACAAACTGGCTAAGACGGACCTCCCGAACCTCCCATGGCAAGTAATGGGCTAAAAATGCCTCAAAGAAGTCCTCCTACTCTGCTGGCAGAGCATCAGGTCCTCTGGATCTCTCTGTCATGACACAATCCTAGGGCCTAGATATGACTGGCTAATAGTGAACCTGGAGGAACCCCAAATAAGCCTCATAGCATATCATTACACATCCTCGATCGCGGAAGAAATGTCAAACAACATATGAGACATAAACAAGGGGAATTGGGGCTAAGGGAGAGATAATAATACTTAAGTAATATGTAAAAGTTTAGAAAATAAGGGCAAGGGACTAGGGGGAAAAGCTTGCATAACATCATCATCAAGAGACAAAATAGTCAAGGCTCATATCATAAATACATAGCATGTCCAACAACACCTCTACTACATAGATAAGAGCAGGAGCCAAGCCAAAGGAACTGGGCTCACCCTCATAGTCAAGATAGAAAACAACAAAGAGAAACATGTACTAAGGTCCCCAAAGTGGAAGACTCACCAACTAGCTTGAGTATTACCGAACTAGCCACATGGAGGAGGAGGATGATCAACTTGGGCTTCGATCTCTACATGGTGATATCATGTAGGAAAGAGTATGCATTAGTACATTTGAATGTACTAAGTATATAGGATGCAATGCAACAAGAGATAAGCATCATAATCAATATATATAACTATAGGCAATAGACAACATATAACAATATCGCATGCATGATCAATGCTCAAGTAAAACATGCTTAAATAACTCATGCTCATATAGGATATCATATGTGTAAAATAGACTAAGTTAGATTTTCAAAGTACAAACCCCTTGGAAGGTTAATGATGATACAACCCTATCACTTTGGTGGTGAAGTACTAACCCTTCACTTGGTTAGTGATAATGCCGCCCCATCAGCTAGGTGGAGAAATACAAACCCTTCCCTCGGTTGGTGATGATGCTGCCTATCACCTAGGTTGAGAAGTACGAACCCTTTCCTCGATTGATGAGTATAAACACCCATATCGGTTAGTGATGATACCACTCCATTAATAGGTGGAGAAGTACAAACCCTTCTCTCGCTTGGTGATAATTCCACCCCATTACCTAGGTGGACAAGTACGAACCCTTCCCTCGATTAATGAGTACAAACCCCCCATCTTGGTTATCCATGTTCTTAGACACCCCGAATTGGGCATGGTCTAATGCAATACTTTATATAAATAAGCTCATTTCATCATCATATAGTCAATCATATCATATCTCATTCTTTGAACCTTCAAATCCTCAAGAAACCACATACGGACATTTTATCAAACACTTAGAAGGTGTGTAATGCTAGTATAAAACCATGAAATATAGAGATGAAATCATACAAGAAAATCTATTGTAAAATAATCAATCAACACTTTGCAATACCCTCAAGCAATATACACAAAAATCCTTTCTCAAACCTTAGCTTGGGATGAGGGTTTGAGACTTGAATTTGGGAGTGAAAATATGGCTAATTATTTGAGTGAGTATTGGGGAGTGTTTAGGATGATATGAGTATAAAATAAGGCTAAGTATAGGCATTTTAAAGTATGGAAACTATTAGGGCTAAGACTTAAAAGTCTTCTATAGAAGTAAAAAAAAGGACCAAAATAACATTGGTCCACGTCGTGGAAGCGACGCGGATTACTCACTGGAAGTTGCATTTCTACACGAATGAGTTCTACGAATATAAGCATCAATTCTTCATCCAAACTCAGATTGAGGTGAAACCAAGTGTGTTGGAAAGCTAATTCAAAGCACTTAAATTCGATAGGTTGTGGGACACCCATTTGTTTGTGTGCTAAGAGATATACCCCTTTAAAGTTGACCCTCCTAAATCTCATTTTTATGATTCTTGAATTTTGATACGATTGCTCTAAAATTCGGGTTAGACCTATTTCCCTCTTAATTTTTCCCCCTGAACAAGTATATGAAGTCTACTTTTTGAAATAATGAATTGATTTTTATATATATGAATATTATGATTTTGGGCACTTTCGAGGCACATTTTCGGGCACCTTTTGGGGTGATTTCACTCTCCCATGCCTCGTACCACAAGATGGAAACATCACGTAGTCAAAAAGAAGCCAACTCCACCACCTTAGTGATAAAGGTATGCATCATCCTCAATACTATATACATATGGTCTATAAATTCCCGTGGATCCTCAGTGGGACTAGACCCCATAAACACTAGAGGGGCCAAGTGAAGAAACTTTCGTACCTTTGAGCTTTTTGTTTGATCCCTTCTGGTGTATGCTCTCGCCTCTAGTTGTCACTCATGAATTGAAACCATCCTAGTTAGTAGGTGAACAACCTTTCTCATCCCTGCTCCCCAGTCTCTGGTAGGTTTGCGGGTGCTGGACCTCCTTGGCCCTCAACAGGTGTTGGTTAATCTGGTACTATAGATACTGGAGGCTCTCCGCGTGCCTCAATGAGGAGTGTATCTGCCTGACCCTGCAAAGAACAACTGGCACCTTCTCTTGGATCCATATCTACCTCACGTTGTGCCAACTCCAAAATATAGAAAACCTAACAGATAAACCAAATGACAAGCACTATTAAGATTTCATATGTTCCTATCACTTTGTTCAATAACACGATCTATTAAGTGAAAGAAAGGTAACCATCCCTCAATGCCTTTAAGCCTCCTGATTATATGTGTGGTGCACAACACACACATAAGCAAGACTCTACTAGAAACAACATTGTGAACTCCTTGGGAGATGACCAGCTCTGATACCATGTTTGTCACGACCCAAAAAGAGGGGAGACGCGACCAACACTTGATACCATTATTGATTGAGTAAGCTATTAAACATGCTAGTTAATTAAACTAGGAACCAGAAGAAAATCGAATAGCATAACGTTTGAAAAACTAAGTCTGGATCATTTAGGTCATGACCTAGTCAACAACAAATCATGATAGCAAGATAGGTAAACCAAAACGATAAAGTACTAGCTAGCCGACAAGGCTGCAACAATAGAGGTACATGCACATACTATATATACATGTCAATCCTATGACTAGAGACTGAAATCCATGAAAGAACAAACCCAAAATAACATGTCCACAATAGCCTTTAAGAGAATCACTAATGCTGCCGAGACAGGGCCCTAACTATACCCAACTACATAACAAACAGTAAGCATCCTGTTAAATCTCCAAGAAGAGATAGAGCTTACCAACTCACAACTGAACTGGGCTCCTATTGGAGGGGTCGATCAGAGTCCTTACCTGAACCTGCACGCACAAAATCAAATACAGCCTCCCCAGGCAATGGGACGTCAGTACAAATAAACTTGTACTGGTATGTAAGGTAGAAAGTAAAATCATAGCTAACAATAGTAAAAAGAGTAATAGAAATATCACTTGTAACCCAAACTCAAGTAACCTTAATAGCCAACAATCAACCTCCTAGTGATCAAATGTATGGTATGCTCGAGTATCACAGGTCATGAATACAAATATATTGATGCAAATGCATGATATACCCAACCAATTGCTAGCAGTGATGGCTCTTTCCGGTAGCTGAACCGTATTATATTTGCCAACCTGTGGCTGTCTATACCATATACATATATATAACCATTTGTGAAAGTAGGTCCCATATCTCTTATTATAGCTTGAAGTCATACATAATGTGCCATGTACGGTATGAATATCGAATGTACATAGCAGGCCATAGCATAAATTTAGCCAAAATTGGCTCATTGGTACACGTATCCTCATAATATCATAATCATTATTGTAGCATATACACATGACTCGTAGGATTTTACATGTCTTTCGAATAATTTTGGTAGCTTAACTCAACATTTAGAATGAGGCCTAAACTCTAAAAATGTTCGTAATGGTGTTTTACATGATGCTTATACTTGGTCTCATATCAATTAGTAAAAGAAAGTATTTAAATAGAATCAAGTGATTTAGTAATTTAAATAGGAGCGTTACGCTAGAGATTATTGGAAATCTACGTGTTACTTGTGAAGTGCTTCAATTATGTTTATAGTTTGTAAGAAGGATTGATTATGAATACTACCTTTCCTTTGTAATCTACATTTATTTTAATGGATGGACACCAAGAAGAGAAACACCTCGAACATATGGATAAATAGTTAGGAAACTGACAAAATGATATATAGACATTGAATGTCCAGTTTAAGCGAATGAACGGAATGTCAACCTAATACCATTATAAAATAACATAGCAGTAATCCTAATGCCTTTTAAAAAAAGGTGTTTCTAGTAACAGAATAATAAGATATCAGATTTGACGTTTTGGAGAACTTCTCGGATTTCATGTTAAAAGGAGGGACAGAGCTTTACATACCTTTCCAACGAACGTCCAATGGCCCAAAGTCTCTTCATAAGAGTTGTTCCTTATGTCGTAAGCTTCACAACCAGTATATACACGTAGCTTAAACACTCCTATAAATAGTCTAGAATTAAGCATTAATGACCAGACTCGCTATATAGTATTTAAGCGAGGAAACATCTGTAGAACTTTATAAAAATGACTGTAAAAGAGTCCCAAAATTATTATCTAAATATACCAGCTAAAATTTAAGAATAACCAGAAAGAACATTACTTTTTATATCCCAAAAGCATCCCCAAACACAACTAACAGGAGGGGAAACAATTGCAAAGCGTAAAAAACACATTTCTAGGCACGGGAACAAATTTTAATAGTGAAAATGCGAAAACTTACCTAAATCACTTGAGAAACTTATGGGAGCTCTCTCTCCAGCTTATGAAATATTTTGGGACAAAAATGGTTCATTTTTAGCCTTAAAAGGTTAAATTAGCCGACAAAAAGTAGGGTTTGAACAGACCCGACCCATGACCCAGTTTCCTGCTCAGGCAGTCATGGTAAATTTGTCATAACTTCTTATTCTGAAGTCGATTTGATGCACGGTCTTGTGCTTTGCAAACTAGACTTCTTATTCTGAAGTCGATGATGGACCTTCTAAATCCTTATATTTTGGGAGATATGGCCTAATACATTTGACCCAAATTTAAGAAGGATTTCTTAAAGAAACTTACGGTAACTTTTGCCCACCTTTATCTTGCAACTTTCGTGATTCCATTATTTAATATATGACTTTGAGCTATTAAAATACCCTTTAAAAATCCTTATTGACAGAGTATACACTTTTATTCTCATCCAAAAAGTGAAATGCAATTTAAACATTCCGAAAAGGGCACGGTGCCACTTGGGCCACTTCTTTAATCCCGAATGTGTATTTAGGGGATTCCATTGTCTTAAAACTTTAAGTCCTTTATATTATCACCTATTGGAAGCCTTATTATACTTAGGTTCTATCCAAAATCATATATATCTTATATAACATGTCACCCTATAATATTATGGAAGACGAGAAACATGGGGTCTCACAATAGGAACCGGAGAGTCCCCAAACAAGCCCCAAGTATCTATATTCACTTCATCGGTTTAAAAGCGTATACATAAATAGAAAACACATAGTACTAAGGGATGGTAAAATAGGACTCACTCTATGGGGATGTCATAGGGATAGCGATTAATATGGATTCACATAACACGTAGCATATATAGGTTAAGAGGTAGGTAAGTATGACTTAGTCTACGAGGGAAATTCGACACTTAGGATCTTCCATATTTCCACATAAAAGCATACATTCCATAATTCTCACAATCAATCCATAATAGTAATATCCAATAGATAACCATAATCATAAGTTCCAAATACAATGCATAACATATAAATATGACAAAAGTCTACAAGATGTCTAACAATGCTGCCAGACATAAGATGGGACGGGGGCCAAGACATGTTGTGAGCCTACGCTCAAAGTAAATGACATAAACAAGACTTCATAGGAAGAGGAATGGTGGCTTGTCCTTGGAGGATAGGACTCATCACAATAAATGTCTCAAATCCGATCTAGCCATAAAACAATTGATGAAGGTAATCTCCGGTCCCTACATGGTTAGATTATATAGGCAAAAAGTATGTGTTAGTACATTTGAATGATCTGATGATGCGGGCATGCAATGCATATGACTTATCAAACCTGCATTCAATGTTAGATGAGAAGGGCGCATAATATAGAATGAAATATAAATCCAAAGAAAAGTATATACCAATCTTATATGAAATTCATCATGCATAAAATGCAATAATACCATATATAAGAGTGGATGAGACCTCAATCGACATATAATACCAAGCGAGCTACTACTTGGAATCTCGATGCTATCCCCACACCAGAAAAGAGGTGGTCTACTTGCCAAAGATAAACTACATTTCTTCTGATGGGCCTCCCATTTCGGAGAAGTGGCCTTCCTTACGTGCCTCTCATTTTGAATTGGACTTTCACAATTATATCAGATCTTATCAATGTCATAACCATACCTTATGGGCCTCCTATTTTGGTGAGGGTTACCATATACATATACCTATGTTGGCACATAGTTCAAGGAAAGGGAGAGGACCTTTGGGGATAGCCCTGACGCACCCAATCCATTGGTGCTAACTCATCATCCCACAAGAGTACATATACATATACATGATTTTCAAAAGAGATACAAGTCATCTCAAATCACTTCAATGCATAATTGGGCTTCAAATACAAACATCATTCATCGATTTCATACTTAGGCTCAAATGCCAAATCACAATCCATTTCATATTTTCCATGCATAGGAATAGCACATTCATAATATCCAAATGAGGTTTAAACACCCTATATGCTCAATCAGCCAAATATCATACACATTTATGTGATTACATTCTTTTCATAACCAATATCATATCAAAATCATATGCATAAACATAATTTGGCATAACCCACTTCATAATTTTCATAAAATCCGATGTTGATGTTTGCATATGCGATGCATGAGATGAGAATAACATGGGTGATATAGCTTCCAACTTAAATCAATAATACATTATGAAGTTCAAGTAAAGATATAAGTAAAATTCACATTTAAATCATAATATAGATTACTCATGCAGCAATCAAGCTTAAAAAAGGAGATACACATGCATAACTTCATAACTTCAATGTATTTCTTCATATTAGGTTTTAAATCAACTTAAAATCAACAAATAAGCATAGCTCATACTTCAATTGAATTTACTAAATCATAATTCTTAAAACCCATATTTAAAGTAAGTAAAATTTCATGAAATTCAAGTGAAAAGAATTTGGGTCTTCTTGGTTGAAAGGAACCAAAAATCAATCCCACATACCTTAGCTATTGAAAAAGATTTAAGAAGAATTTTGAAGAAGAATGAGCCTTCCCTTGATTCCCAAGATTAATTTCACAAGAGTCCTATGAGTGAGTTCTTAAGAGTGTCATGAGAGAATTTCTAAGTGTAAGGATGAATTTTGAATGAGAAGGATAGAGTTTAGGTCATTTGGAGGTCTTAAGATAGCATAAGAAGTCATAAAAGACCTTTAGGAGAAGCCAAAATTACAAAAAGCCCATTAATGAAGAAAAAATTATATTTATTGCCAGGGGTCTATGAGGAGGTCTCATGGTCTATACAAGTTTTCGCGTACCGTCAAACTCTCCCATGAGACTTCACTTAGGCAAATTTCATAAAACACTGCATAGACGAGCTTTATGAAAATGGGCATCTTGATCCAAACTCGGAATGAGGTGAAACTGGATGCATTGGGAAGCTACTTCAAAGAGCTTCAATTTGATAAGTCATGGGACACCCAGTTCATTTTGAGCTAAGAGATATGACCCTTTAAAGTTGACTTTTCTATCGGTTTTTGTGAAAAACTTAGCCCATAGAATTCCTTTGAACTTTGCTTAATGAAGGAGGCCCTTGATGTCCCTAAACCACATAATTAAGTTTGGATTGAGGGTTTGAAAGTGAACTTAGCTTGAGCCTGAAGATTATATACTTAGGAAAATTTGACGCCAACACCCATATAAATGGCCCCGTGTTTTCTTTCGACGCACTGTACTTAGAAAATTCATCACAACAAGATTCTGAGATGGTGATCCAATACTTGGAAAATTTCCACCCCTGTACCTATACGGGGGACCTCATGGTTCGTGAAGGATCATACGGTTTGTGAGACAGTCCGTGCCTTTGCCTTGGTTCCAAAACTGTGGAATTTCAAGGCTAAGGCTACCAATGGTCCGTGAAGCCTCCCACAGCCCATATGGGGTCCATATGTGGTCTATCTTAGTCCGAAACATCACGTTTAAGCTCAACCACCTCATACAAGGCCAAGGGTCACTCTAATGGAGCTCCAAACGGTCTGTACAGCTTTACATGGACTGTGAGGGCTCCCATGGAGCATCACCTTGGTCCAAAACTTTTTGAAACCAAATTTCCAAGGTCCAATGAGATCATACAATGCCTGGGTCCTTACATCATCTCCCCCTTGCAAACATTGATCCTCGAATGTGCTAAACAAGTATTGATTTAGAACATGAAACATCCGAATACAAGGTATAATGCATAATTCATCATTTGAAAATCATCAAGTCATTATAATTCATATCAAAACGTATTTAAATTATTCCAAACTTCTTAAAACTCATTTTCATGCATATGCATGCATGTCATGTCATGAAACTCAAGAGTGAAAGAATTAGGACCACTTGAAAAAGGAAGAACCTAATACGATAGGCTTGAGTAGATTGGAAAGGATAGAGGTATCATCGCATCATACTTGATTCCACTTCCCACATAGCACTTTCCACATGTTGATTTCTCTAAAATACCTTAACTGAAGCCACATCCTTGTTGCAAAGCTGCTTCACTTTCCTTATCCAAAATCTCATTCTGAACTTCCTAATAATAAAAGTTCTCCTCAACCGAAACACTTTCCAAAGGCACAATAGTACTAGGATCACCAACCAATTTTCTCAACATAGACTTATCGAAAATCGGGTGAATAGAACTCAAATCTGGAGGCAAATCCAATCTATAAGCAACATTTCCAATCCTCTCCACAATCTCATAAGTACTTACATACTGGGGACTTAACTTGCCCTTCTTACCAAAATGCATAACACCTTTCATAGGAGAAATCTTCACACAAACCATATCACCAACAAGAAACTCAAGATCCCTCTTTCTACTACCCAAATAAGACTTTTGATGTGTTTGAGCCATCTTTAACTTTTCCCTAATCATTTCACTCTTTCCATAGCCTCCAATACTAAGTCCAGGCCTATAGAAATCATTTCATCTAACTTAAACCATCTCACCGGAGACCTACACCTTCTACCACATAAAGTCCTAAAAAGTGCCATACTAATGCTAGCATAAAAGCTATTGTTGTAAGCAAACTAAATAAGTGGTAGATGATAACCCAATTGACCTTGAATTCCAACACACAAGGCCTTGACATGTCCTCAAAGTTTGAATTGTCCTATCGGCTTGTCCAACAAATTGAAGATGAAAAATGGTACTCAACTTCACCTTACTGTCAAGTCCTATTTTGAGATGATTTTGAAGAGTGAGAAGTGAGTTGGGCACCACAATCCAATATGATAGAAGTAGGCACACCACCCAATCTAACCAACTCCTAAATATATAACTTGGTATTGTCTTTCGTCGTGCCATGCCACAAATACACTTCCCTCAAGTCATGATAGTTTTGGTAGATCCCAGATGTATGGAATAATAAGAGTTATGGGCTTTACTCATGATCATCTCTCTAAGACCATCAAAGTCTAGAATACACCATCAATCTTGGTACAAAATACCATCTTCCCCTTGGGAAAACACCTCTATCTTATTTTTCACAACCAACCTCTTCAACTCAACAAATGACAGATCTAGATCTTGCTTAGCCTTAACACCAATAACCACCGAAGATTCGGCCCCATGCTGGACATGAATACCACCACCATTAGGGTTGTACAACCTAACATCCGATCTAGCCAAATGGTGAACATATTTTGCCAACACTTCCTTCCCTTCATAGTCATGAGCCACACTTCCCACGGATATCCTACTAAGAGAATCGGGTACAATATTTGTGCTACCAAGATGATATTATACACTCATGCCATACTTCTTAAGGAGTTCCAACCATCTCCTTTGTCCCACATTAAGATTCCTTGAGTGAACACATATTTCATACCCTTGTGGTCGGTGAAAACATCAACATGCACCGCATACAAACAGTGTCCAAATCTTCAAGGCAAACACCACCGCCGCTAACTCAAGATCATGAGTCGAGTAATTATGCTCATGCACCTTCAATTGCCTTGATGCATAAGCTATCACCTTGTCATGTTGCATAAGTACACAACCCAACCTAATCTGAGTAGTACCGCAATACACCACCAACCCATGTAAGCCATCTGGTAAAGTCAAAAAAGGAACCGATGTAAGCTAATCTTTCAAAGTCTAAAAACACTTCTCATGCTTATCCGACCATACAAACTTAACCTTCTTTTGAGTCAACTTGGTCAATGGAGATGCAATAGATGAGAAACCTTCAACAAACCTTCTATAATAACAAGTCAACCTAGGAAATCTTTGAATATCCAGAGGGGAAAGCTTGTCAAACAATGCACATCCTTCACCAACTCCCTTTTGACCTCATCTGTAAGATCAGCTACAACATCTTTCTCACTTGGATTGCATTACAAGCCCAAAATAACTCTCCCTATTTGGTAAGGAGGGATGGAGGTCAGAAATCTTAAGACACGTTCTACAGTATGATATGAACCATGAAAAGTGAAATATTTCCTAAAATGCCTTGTAGCCTCATACCCATAGATGTGACATGCTTCAAATCCATGAGTAAGACTCTACTTGACGCGGTCTGTTAGACTTCGAGGACCATTTATAAAACTAGTGCTCTGATACCATCTCTGTCACGACCTGGACCTAAGGTCTAAGAGTGGCATGGTCAATGGGAACTGGAGAGTCCCCAAACAAGCCTCACGTATCCATATTCACATCATTGGTTTGAAAGCATATACATAAATAGTAAACAAAAAGTTCTAAGGGATGGAAAAATAGGACTCACGCTAAGGGGATGTCATAGGGAAAAGGATTAATAAGGATTCACATAACATGTAGCACGTAAAGACTAAGGTGTAGGTAAGTATGACTCGCTCAATAGGGGCATTTCAGGACTTAAGATCTTCCACATTTCCACATCAAAGCATATATATCATAATTCTCATAATCAATCTATAATAGTCATACCCAATAGATAACCATAATCATAAGTTCCAAATACAACATATAACATATAAATCTGACAAGGGTCTATAAGATGTCCAACAATGGCTCGAGGTATAGGATAGGATGGGGCGAAGACATGTCCCGAGCTCATCCTCTAAGTAAATAACATAAATAAGACTTCATAGGTAGAGATATGGTGGCTTGTCCATAGAGGACAAGACTCACCACAACAAATGCCTCCAATCCGATCTATCTGTCAAACGATGGATGAAGGTAATCTCCAATCCCTAATAGTTAGATCATAAAGGAAAAAAGTATGTGTTAGTATGTTTGAATGTACTAAGTATGTGGGCATGCAATGCATTTAACTTATCAAACTTGTATCAATGTTAAATGACAAGGGCCCATTGTATAGAAAGAAATATATATCAAAGAAGAGTATATAACACTTTGTCATGAAATTCATGATGCATGAAATGCAATAATGCTCATATATAAGAGGGGATGAGACCTCAACGGACATATAAGACAAAGCGAGCTATTACTTGAAATTTTATGTTATCCCCACACCGGAAGAGAGGTGGTCTACTTACCAAAGCTAAACCACACTTCTCCTTATGGGCTTACCATTTTGGAGAAGTGCCCTTTTGTATGGGTCACTCATCTCGGATAGGACTCTAACAATTTTAGCATATCGTATCAATGTTATAACCACACCTTACGAGCCTCCTATTTCATTGAGGGTTGCCATATACATATACCTATGCTAGCACAAAGTTTAAGAAAAGGGAGAGGATCCTTGAGGATAGCCCTGACGCCCCCAATCCATCTGTGCTAATTCATCATTCCACAAGAATACATATACCTATACATAATTTCAAATGAGATACAAGTCATTTCAAATCACAACAATGCATAATTGGGCTTGAAAACCAAACATCATTCATAGATTTCATAATTAGGCTCAAATGCCAAATCACAATCCATATCATATTTTTCATGCATAGGAATAATCCATTCACAATATCTAGATGAGGTGTAAACACCCAATATTCTCAATTAGCCAAATATTATTGACATTTATGTGATCACATTCTTGTGATAACCAATATCATATCAAAATCATATGTATAAACATAACTAGGCTTAACCCACTTCATAATTTTCATAAAATTTGATTGTCATGTGTGCATATGCTATGAATGAATAAGAATAACATGGGTAATATAGATTCAAATTTAAATGAATAATATATTATGAAGTTCAAGTAAAGATATAAGTAAAATTCCTGTTTAAGTAATAATGTAGATTACCCATGCATAAATTAAGCCTAAAAAGGGGACATCCACATTCATAACATCATAACTTGAATGTATTTCGTCATATTAGGGCTTAAATTAACTTAAAAACAATAAATAAACATAGCCTATACTTCAATTGAATTTATTAAATCATAATTCTTAAAACCCTTATGTGAAGTAAGTAAAATTTCATGAAATTCAAGTGCAAAGAGTTTGGGTATTCTTGGTTGAAAGGGACCAAGAATCATTTCACATACCTTAGCTATTGAAGAAAATTCAAGAAGAATTTTGAAGAAGAATAAGCCCTTCCCTTGATTCCGAAGCTTAATTTCAGTAAAGTCATTTGAGAAAGATCTCAAGAGTGTCTTGAGAAAATTTATAAGTGTAAGGATGAATTGTGAATGACACGAATAGAGTTTAGGTCATTCAGAGGTCTTAAAATAGCATCGAAAGTCATATACTACCCTTAGGATGAGCCACAATTATTAAAAAACCATTAATGAAGCAAAACTTATATTTCTTGCAAGGTGTCAGTAAGGAGGTGGATGATCAGTACAAGGTTTCACGTACTGCGAAACCCTCCCGTTAGACCGCACATAGGCAAATTTCATAAAACACTGCACATACAGCCTTTACAAAAATGGGCATAACTTATTGATCTAAAATCGGAATAAGGTGAAACTAGATGCATTGGAAAGCTAATTCAAGGAGAATCAATTTGATAGGTCATAAGCCACCCAGTTTGTTTTGAGCTAAGAGATATGACCCTTTAAATTTGACCCTTCTATCGGTTCTTATGAAAACTTAACCCATAGAATTCCTTTGAACTTAGCTTGATGAAGGAAGCCCTTGATGGCCTTAAACCACATAATTAAGCTTGAATTGATAGTTTGAAAGTAAACTTAGCTTGAGCTTGATGTAATGACCCGGGTATTGTATGGCATCATTGGACCTTGAAAGTTTCATTATGGACAAAATTTGGACCAAGTGTCGTCTTAAAGGAGACCACACAGTAGTGTGAGGTCACATGAGTTGTATGGCCTCCATTGAGGCAAAACATGGCCTTAATTTTGAGTGTTGGCCCTTGGTGTAGAGTTACAAGCTAAGGCACACCTCACTAGCACCCCACATGGGTCGTGTGATACTTCACAGACTGTGTGGAGAAGCCATACAGTGGCTTAAGCATGAAACCCCACCATTTGAGGCTAAGTGAGTTCACAAGTCCCCTCACACGGCTCGTGTGATGCCTCACAGATTGTGAGGGTGCCCGTATGGCTTCTGGAGTGAAAACATTCTAAGTATCAAATCACTGTCTCATAACTTTTTCATAAAAAGTTTTCCAAGTGTCAGCATATGGACACACTACATGGATCATATGACTTCACACGGCTCGTGAAGTCACCTGTGTGATGAAAGTTTGCGAAAAATTCTAACTGTTGGGCCATGGCTCCAATTTTCCAAATTTTCATCAACGTATTGGTTCATGGGCACTCCACCCAAACCATGGAGTGCCATATAGGCCGTGTAGCCTCAAGTGTAGTGGCTATGGGAAATATTTCCCTAAGTTTCATTAATGGCATTCTCGTAAATTCAATTATTTCTATTGGTATTATGGGAATTTCTATGCTATATAATGACCATCTAAAGCCCTTAACCTTATTTCAACGATTATAAAAACTCACTCCTCATATTTTAAACTCTGTCAAAGACTACTCTCAAAGGAACTGTTGTGAATTTTAAACTTGGAGGCAAGGGAACTCAATTCTTCTTCAAATGCTTTTGGATTTTCTTTATCTAGGTGAAAGTATGAGGGTTTGATCCTTAATTTCTTTCAATCAAGGAGTCCCAAACTATTTTCCAAGCAATTTTCATAAATTCTTAGTTACTTTAAATTAGAGTTCTGAATATTATGATACCTTAAATTCTAATAATGTATGGGTTATGTTTATTTACTGATTTTTAGTAGATTTAAATTATAAGATGATGATTTACATTGGGCTTATGAAATTATGAATATTCATATCCCCTTTCAAGGCTAATTTATGTATGAGTGATCTTATTTTAGATTTAAATATGGATTTAATGGTGTATTTACTTCAATTTCATATTATATTATTGATTATAGATTGAATCTTAATTACCCATGTTTTCCTCACATCATGTATGGCATTTGCATTCATGACATTGGATTACTATGGAAATTATGAAGTGGCGTAAGCCCAATTATGTTCTATGATATGATTTTGATAAGATATTAGTTAAGACAAGAATGTGATCGCATACATGTATATGATTTTGGCTCTTTGAACATTTTGGGTGCTTGCACCATTTTGTATATGAATGGGCTATTCCTATGCATGAACATTAGGAATATGAGAGTATGGTTTTGGCATTTGAGCATAAGTACGAATTATTATGAATGATGTTTGGTTTTTAAGCCCAATTGGGCATTGAAATGTTTTGGCAAGAGTTGTATCTCTTGAAAGCATGTATAACTATGTATATTATATGTATTCTTGTGGGTTGGCGACTTAACGCCGATGGGAAGAGGGTTCCGCTCTCTTTTCACAAACTATATGCCTAGCATAAGTTCCTTTCTAAAATGAGGTTGTCCATAAGGAAAGTTGCCTCTGAAATGCGGTTGCTAGTAAGGAGAAGAAATGATATGATATTTTTTATGTGAGAATCCTATCCAAAATGGGATTTCCCATAAGGAAAGTTTCTTCATACGAAATGGGGTTGCCATAAGGTGGAGTATGGTTTACCTTTGGCATGTAGACCACCTCTTTACCGATGAAGAGATTTCAATGGGATTCTAAATAATAACTCGTTTGGTCTTACTATGTCGGATGAGGTCACATCCCCTCTATATATAGGATTATTAACATTTCATGCATCATGAGTTTCATATCATCTCATTATATTACATTTCCTTACAATAAATCTCCTTCTATATTACGTGCCCTTGCCATCTAACATTATATGTAGGTATTGGTAAACTACATACATTGCACCCCACATACTTAATGCATTCAAATATACTAATGCATACTTTTGCATACATGATTTTACCATGTAGGGACTGAGGAGCCCATTCATCCACCGTACGACATCTAGCTTGGGTTTCAAGTTATACTTGTTGTGGTGAGTCCTATCATCCAAGGATAAGCCGCCGCCTCATCTACCTATGTTATTCTTTTCTACTTTATTTATTGTATGGGTGAGTCCGGGGTATATCTTGCCCCCGACCTATCTTATGTAGAGGCATCATCGAAAATCTCGTGTACCCTTTTCATTTTATGCTAAGTGTTGTATGGGATCCTTGTTCATGGATACTTATGGATTATGTTGTTATAAGATGATCTTATGTTATGTTGTGGAAAGATCGTATGTCCTGAATTGTCCTATAGCGTGAGTCATACTTACCCGGCCCTTAGTCATTATGTGCTATGTGTTATGTAAGTTCATGCTAATCCCTTTCCCTAAGATGTCCTTATAGCGTGAGTCCTACTTTCTAATCCCTTAGAATTATGTGTCACTTTTAAATGTGCTTCTAAACTGATGATGTGGATTTTGGTGCTTTGAGGCTTGTTTGGAGATCCTCGAGTTCCCATTCACCTCTCACTTCTAGACCCTAGGTCCGGGTCATGACACTTGAAGATTCCATACTTAGCAAAATTCGATGCCAACACCCATACAAAGAGCTTCATTGGTCGTACCAACCAAACGACCCCTGTACTCTTCCATCCCAGTTCACTTAGAAAATTCTTCACGACAAGTATCGAGATGGTGATCCAATACTTAGAAAATTTCCATTCCGACACCTATATAGGGGACCTCAGGGACCGTGAATGGTCTTACGGTCCGTGAAGTGGTCCATGCCACTTGCCTTGGTTCCAAAACTATGGGATTTCAAGGCTAAGGCTACCACACAGCCCACCGCGCGGTCCGTAAAGCCTCCCACGGCCCGTGTGGGGTCTATGTGTAGTATGCCTTAGTCCAAAACTCCACATTTAAGCTCAACCACCTCACACAAGGTCACTCCAAGGGGCTCCAAACGGTATGTATAGCTTCACATACACCGTGTGGGCTCCCATTGAGTATCAGCTTGGTCCAAAACTTTCCGAAATCAAATTTCCAAGCTCCAATGAGATCGTACAATGTCTGGGTCCTTATATAACTCTTCTTTTAAAAAACACTATTAGGTTTATTACTATTTAAATAAAGAATAATGACAAAAGTATACTATTTTTACTATACTTTTACTAAAATTAATTTTCATAAATCTTTGTATATTTACACATATTAAGAAAACGTCAACTAAAACAAGGTAAAAGGGACGTAAAACTTAGTCCAACATCCTTTTTGATATGCATACTTTTCAAATCCACATCTTTTGCAACATTTATCAATATAAAAAATTACACCTCAAATTTAATGACAAATTTCAAGCAAATATTTAAGAACTCTAATCATTGAATCAATATTCAACTGGAGTAGCACCCATAAATTTGAAGATTTTAAAGAATGTTTTCTGTATGTTATTTATTAAACATTTAATCCCCTTAAATGATAATAGAGACTTCAAATTACGAAAAATAATTTAGAATGTAAAGAAAAGGTTGTAATACAAAATTTGATAATTAAACAATACAATTACCTAAATTTAATTTGTAGGTATATGATTGTGACTCTCAATATCGTACAAAGTAGTTGTATCAATTTGATGAAATGTCATGCTCCTGGAGGGTATCCTAGATGTGGCTGACATTAATTGAATATTTCTAGTCCCCATGCGAACCACTCGATCTCAAGACAATCATTCAATCAACTATATAGCAAAAATCATTCAAAATTAAGTAAATAGGATAGTGGGCAACTCAACTCATTCACTTCTACATCAAAGAGTAAGGGCCATAGACCAATACGATAAATATCAACATCTAAGATAAATGACAGTTTTTGAGAAAACATCAATTTAAAGAGAAAAGGACCTCAACATCAAAATATCACCTTCTAGTCTATAAAGCGACTACCTCTATGGTCTAGGATGGTGTCAAGACAGGCCATGGCTACCACAAACTCAAAAGAGCTAACTCAACATATAGGAAATCAAAAATGATTTATAATAAATGCAATTAATAATTAGGGTGAATGAACTCAAGGAAAGCAATTAAATAAAAGATTTAAATGCAGTGCAACAAAGGAAGTAAATCAGTTTTAGGTCAAGAGAATAATTTAAAATGATTTTGCAACAACATTTAAGGAATCTCTAAGGTAACAGAATCTTTCTTGAAAAAGGAGTTCTGTAAAAATATCCGCAAATTGATTTTCAGTGTTAACAAAAACAATTTTAATATCCTTATTTAAAATATGATCTCGAATAAAATGATGCTTGATATCTATATGCTTAGCTCTAGAATGGTGCAAAAGATTTCTTGAAAGACAGATAGTGCTAGAATTATCACAAAAAAATTGGGCAGGTTTAGCAACAATATTGTAATCAACCAATTGATGTATCATCCAAAGAATTTGAGTATAGCATAAACCTATTGCCACATATTCAACTTCAGTAGTAGAGATAGATACACAATTGTACTTTTTGCTATTCCAAGAGATCAAGGAATCCCTAAGAAATTGACAAGATTCACTAGTGCTTTTTCAATCAACTTCATTACTTGCATAATCTGCATTTGAAATTCCATGAAGACTAAAAGAAGATGTCTTTTTGTACTAAAGACCATATGAAATGGTTCCACTAAATAACAAATATTCCTTTTTACTGCAGTTAGATGGGACTCTTTAGGAAAAGTTTAAAATCTGGCACATTTGCAAACACTAAACATATTATCAGATCAACTTGCAGTGAGATAAAGAAGAGATCCAATTATACCTCTATATTTGGATTCATCTACATTCTCACCAATTGGATCAAGATCCAGATTGCAAGATGGACTCACAAGAGTTCTGATAAGCTTTGTATTTTCATTCCAAATTTCCAAATTAATTCCTTAGCATACTTACTTTGACAGATGAAAATTCCTTGATCAAATTGATAGATTTGCAGTCCCAGAAAGGTGGTTAACTCACCCATTAAGCTCATTTCAAACTTACTTTGCATAAGATTAGTAAATTCCTTGCATAGATCATCATTAGTACTTCCAAAGATAATATCATCGATATAAATTTAAATGTTAATGTTATTAGAAGATGATTTTTTCATAAAAAGGGTAGTGTCAATACTTCATCAAGAGAAACCATGAGTTGATAAAAACTTATTTAGTCGATCATAGCAAGCTCTAGGAGCTTGTTTAAGACTATAAAGAGCTTTAGAAAGTTTAAAAACATGATGGGAAAAATCAGGATGTTCAAAGCCTTAAGGTTGTTTTACATAAGCTTCTTCTTCAATAAAACCATTTAGAAAAGCACATTTGACATCCATTTAAAATAATTTAAAACCCTTAAAAGCAGTTGTCACGACCCGGACCTAGGGCCTAGAAGTGACACATCGAATTGAGAACCCGGAGGGACCATAAACAAGCCTCTTAGCATATCATACACACATCGTTGGTCGCGGAAGAAAATAAACAACAAGAAGTGAGTAAAATAAGGATAAATGGGGATAAGGGAATTCTTTGATATCACAAATCATAAGGAGTCAAGCTCATAACATAGATACATCATAATATTCCAACTCCACCTCTAAACTTAGAATGGAGTGGGGGCCAAGACACTTTCTGGGCTCACCCTCATAATATCAAATATCAACATAAAGAAGTTTTTGAAATAGCAAGAGAAATTAGATAGTGTCCACGAACTGGAGGACTCACTAAGCTTATCTTCAAGATACCACACTAGCCATGTGGAGGAGAATAGTCAAATGGAGTTCCGGTTCTTACATGCTAATATCATGTTGACATAGAGTATGCGTTAGTACGTTTGAATGTACTAAGTATGTAGGATGCAATGCAACAAGAGATAGACAATCTAGTCAAAATGCATAATGATAAGCAAAAGATAGCATAATAAGGAAATGGCATACATGATCAATGCTTAAGTAAATCATACTTTGCAAATTATTCATCTTACATAGAACATAATATATAAGTCTGGGAAGAAACCTCAACCAATAGAAAATAAGACCAAATGAGCTACAACTTGGAATCCCGATGTCTACCCTACACCAGAAGAAAGGGGGAAATTACTTGCCAAGGTGAATCTCCTAATGCCAAAGTAGATCCACTAAGCCTTATATGAACCAGGGTACTCGCCTCTAGTTCTTAGACTCAAGTACTCGCCTCAAGCCTTCATATTTAGGGTGCTCACCTCTTAGGAATTCGGGGACTTGCCACTAATCCCTTCACCTATAGTGGGACATAATTTTGACACTTGGGGACTCGCCTCTAGTCCACTCGGTGCTAAGTCTGATCCCACAGAATTCTTAAAATAATCATTGCTTTAATAATTTGTAAGAAATATTGAAGACATGAAACGAGTAGCTCTTAACATCATTGACCTCAAATGGTGAGCCTAATCATCAAACATAAGAATGGGTCATCATCAATATTACCCTTGCATTAACATCAACATCAAAGGCTCACATATGGTAAAATCTTTGAGAAAAGGACTCAATCCGGCTTTACAACATCATCAACATTTTAATGAACTAAACACATCTCTAAAAAGCCCAAAATCATCATAAAGTCTCTTGACTCATAAATCAAACAATAGATCATCAAAACTTTAAGAATCCTTAAAAGGTATTTATCAACACTTGGTGGGTGTGCAATGCTAAAATAAAATCATACAATTAAAGAATTAAATCATGCAAGAAGTATCAATGTAAAACCACCCACCAGTACTTGGTAACACCCTCATGCAAGATACATTGAAATCTCCCATCAAATCTCATCATAGATCATAGTTTCGTAGCTCAAAACTTGCATAGTCACAATAGACAAACCATCTCATAGTATAAGCTTAAAATAGGTAAACGTGTGTTTTCAATCAACATTTCATTAAACCTCAAAATAACTCATAGTCAAATCCATATTAAGTAAAACCCATAAGTAAATCAATTTAGAAACATGCAATTTTTATGTGTAAGAAGGAGGTTTCGCCACCATGGGTTAAAGGACCCAATGATTGAAACTGACATACCTTAATCTTGGAGTTTCTTGAAGAAGAACTTGAGGAGGACTTGGGACTTGACATGGTTTCCTTGAACTCCAACAAAATGTCTTGAAAATCTTGAGAATGGATGGATAATTTGATGAAGATTAGAGAGGAATTTGAGAGTTTTTGGTGAGTTTTTAGGGCTAAAAAGGGCTAAAGATTGAGGGATTTTTGCATATAAAGAAATGGGGTCTTACCCAATTTCTCTAGAGTAAAAGAAAGAATTTTTGGAAAATTTTTGAACAACTCCGCGCCAGGTTCGTGTGGCAGACTGGTCGCGGACAGCTACTATTTTTGCGAAGTTTTGCCAAAACATTATTTTCTTTGGCACGGATAAAGTATACCTCGTAGGTACTCATTTTCTCACATAATTTTGCCATTTGAACAAGAATATGAAGTCGGATTTGTAAATTTCTGCATGGATTTTGAGATATTAAAAAATGCGTCATAGGATCTTTTCGAGCTATATGAAGGGGTGTTTAAATATCCCTGATTTGAGATATAAGAGAATTACAATTATGGGGCATTCCTAGGAAAGTGGGGGCTTTTCAGCAGCATATAGTAGGAGAATAAAAATATATTCTAACCTTGCAATAGGAGCGAAAGTCTCATCATAGTCAACTCTCTCCTGTTGAGTATCCTTGAGTGACCAATCTAGCCTTGTTACTATTTACCTTTCCATCTTCATTCAACTTATTTCTGAAAACTTATTTTGTCCGTATGATGGAAGTATTGTTCTTGTTTGTGAACTAAGGTCCAAACTTGATTTTTCTCGAATTGGTTAAGTTCCTCTTTCATAGCTTTATTCCATTGCGAATCTTTCAGAGCTTCTTCCACTTTCTTGGGTTCAAGTTGAGAGATGAGAGAAATATTTACACTTTTCTAGCTAGAGTCTCTAGTTCTCAGCCCATCATTTATGTTCCCAATGATGAATTTCTTTTGGATAATCAGGTTCACTTCTCCATTTATTCGGAACTGTTTCTATAGTCCGTTGACTTTTTTTACCAGTAGTTGGCTGGTCTTTTTCTATTGCTTGTTTTGGTGAGGTGACTGCAGTTTGAGTGTTTATAATTTCTTCATCATCAGAGCTATATCTTTTCTCAGGTATATGATTAGATTCATAAAAAACAATATGAACTGGTATAGTAGAAGTACGCTTATTGAAAACTCTGTAAGATCTACTAGAATTTGAGTAACCAAGAAAAATACCTTCGTCACTACATGGGTCAAACTTACTCAGATTTCCTTTACCATTGTTGTGAATGAAATACTTACAGCCAAAGGGATGAGGGTAACCAATATGTGGTTTCTTTCCATTCCACTGTTCATATGGAGTTTTGTTTAAAATAGGTCTGATGAGGCACCTGTTAAGAATGTGGCATGTTGTGCTTACTGCTTCAGTCCAAAAGTGATGAGAAAGATTGTGCTCGCATATCATGGTACTAGCCATGTCTTGAAGAGTCTAGTTCTTTCTTTTGACCATTCTATTTTGATGAGGAGTTCGAGATGCTGAGAAGTTATGTTCATATCCTTCCTCATTGTAGAAGTTCTCAAAAGTTTTGCTTTCAAATTCTCCTCCATCATCACTTCTTATAGAGGAAATTAGTAACCTTTTTCTCTGTACTTTCTTACAGAAGAGCTCAGAATTCTTTCAGGTATCATCTTTGTTAACTAAAAACGTTACCTTAGTAAAACGTGAATAATCATCAATAATAACAAAAGCATACCTTTTTCCTCTAATTCTAGTTGTTCTAGTGGGACCAAAGAGGTCTATATGAAGGAGCTACAAAGGCTTTGTGGTAGATACAATATCTTTTGTTAGAAAGGAGTTTCTAATTTGCTTACCTAGTTGACATGCGTCACAGATGTGATCTTTGGTGTAGTCAATTTTAGGTAGGCCAATAACCAGATCAAGTCTATCTTGCTTTTCAATAAGTCTCATGCTAGCATGTCCTAATTTTCTATGCCAGATCCATGGATCTTATAACATAGAGGCAAGATAAATGTGCTTAGTAGCTTCTTTGATGAAATCAATAATATACACATTTCTATCTCTGCTTCCAAGAAGAATTTCTTTTCCAGTGCTGTCTTCAATGATGCATTCAATTTTTGTTAATCTTACTTCCAAATCAGAGCCACATAGTTGACTGATGCTCAATAGATTGAACTTTAACAATTTCACAATATAGAAATTTGTAATGTCGCAAGACTCGTTGAATGAGATCGTGCTAGTGCCAAATATAGTTTAGTGGATTTGTCTCCAAAATAAATTTTTCCTCTTTTATAGTTAGCAACAGATTTAAACAGAGATTTATTTCTCGTTATATGATTTGAACATGCACTGTCAAGATACAATTACCCTTTAGATATAGTGCAATGTTCCTGCAAGACAAGATCAATTTTGATTTTTAGGTAACAAATAGCTTTGGATACTTTTTGGTTAGCGGTACCTTTAACTTTCTAAACCATGTTAGATGGCTGTGAGTAAAAAATTGACACCTAGAGTGGGTGTGAATAGATTTTCCACAGTATTGACAGGATAGATTACTAGGTTGATCGGAACCAAAATGACTAGGAAAATTATTTTGAGCATTAGTCGACATAAAAGATCTGTTGAGGCTGAAATGTTTTTGAACATTTTTTAAGAGATTTTTAAGATCAAGATTTTGTTAATCCAATAAATCTCTTTCAACAACGTAAACTTCAAGTTTGATTTCTAAAGAACTTTTTCATCTTGTATTGATCTGAGATTCTGAAAAGATTTTTTTAAGTCTATAATGGCTCGATCTACGAGATCTTTCAAATCAAGACAATTTTTGGAAAAATCATTGTTTACCTGACTACTTTCAGATATAGCCATGAAGCAAACATTTGTATTGTCTTCATTATCATATTCTGATATCTCCTTATCACTCCAGCTACTAAAGGCTCTGTTTTTGGATTGTCC
Organism: Solanum ossicruentum; assembly: GCA_025774065.1. Lineage (NCBI taxonomy): Eukaryota > Viridiplantae > Streptophyta > Magnoliopsida > Solanales > Solanaceae > Solanum > Solanum ossicruentum. Next base: position 6,458,939 of record JAOTQR010000086.1, read on the forward strand.
TTGAGGGTACCTTCTTTTGGCTTCTGGACATTCACTTGCAATGTGTCCAAACTTACCACATTCACAGCACCTGCCATCATTTCTATTGTAATTAGTAATATATATGTTTTTAGAATAATATTGCTTATCTCTCCGATTGCTTCTGTTGCGCCTGAAGGTTTCTATCACTGATTTTATAATCAATGGAATCTCATCTTTATTTTGATCTTCTTAGTCATCTTGATTATCATTAGTGACTTCTGATGCAATAGATTTTTTCTTATCATCCTCCTTTACCTTTTTATTTCAATATGCTTTCTCAAAAGCAATCAGATCACCTCTAACTTCATCATAAGTGAGGTTTTTAAGATCCATGCTTTCAAAAGCCACAACTTTGGCATGCCATTGAGGGGGAAGACTTCTAAGGATACTTCTAATGTGCTCAATGGGTGGATATTCCTTGCTTGCAACCTTGAGTTCGCCAATGATCTTGCTAAGACAAGCGAACATATTTTCTACTGATTCACCTTCCTTCATTTGGAATAATTCATATTCATAGACCAATAGATTGACAATTGCTTCCTTGAATTTATAGTTCTTTCATAGGTGACTTTCAATTTGTCCCACATTTTCTTGGCAGTTTCACAACTAGAGATCTTTTCATATTCTTTCCCACTCATAGCATTATAGAGAACATTTTTAGCCCTGAAGTTAATCTGAATGACATTGATTTGCTCATTAGTGTAGTTCTCCAAATTGAGTATGACTGGAGCTTAGATGCCTTCGGTGCTTATTTGACCTTCAATTATTGGTTTGGCCACAGGAATTGGAATGTCACCTAGTTTGATAACTCTCAGGACCTTCACATGCGGGATTTTATAAATGTTTTCATTCTTATTTTCCAGTGAGTGAAGTATTTCCCATGGAAATAGGGAGGTCTAGTTTGAGAAGTTCCCGCTTGAAATAGGGCTCCAATTGTTTGTTGTTGATTTTCCATGATTTTTGGTTATATAGAATAATGTAGTGAGACTAGACTTTGATACCAATTGAATGTCCAAGAGGGGGGGAGGGAGGGAGTGAATTGAATTTTCTTCCTTAATTTAATTTAAAATTGTAGCTTAGATAGTCAGCTAGCTTAGGTAATAGTCGACTACGGATGGTAAAATAGTTTGGAGAAAATTAATCTGCATAAAAGGAAAATTCAACACCAGATGTTTTTATAGTGATTAGAATTCGATATGAATCCTAGGTACGGTCCCTTGGGTTTCAAGGGATATCCCTTCAAGCATTCGAAAATGGTGGTTACAAAGGAAGGAGAACTTAAACTACAACTCTCAATATTTTTCTTGTTTTTGTTTTTCTTGATACAATCCTCTCTTTCAAATATTTCTTATTTTCTCTCTCTTTTTCTTTTTCACAGTAAAACTAAAGTTAATAATGAATTTCTTAAAGACAAAGATTTTCGAAGATGGTCTTGAAGGCAGTAGACTTGTATAAGATTGAGATATCCTGGATGCCTCCTTTTTATTGTAGAAGAGATGCCATCCCAAGGGAGTTGATTCTTAGATTGAGGTAGTGATGAGTCCTTTTTCCAAGAATAAGTTTGAAGGCTCTTGATGGGGAATTCTGCAAGATCTTCTAGATTTACTTGTCTAATTATTTTTCTCGATTTGTAGATGTTGTGCCTCGATTGCTTCCATGATTTGTTTCTAGTTTTATTTGATTATAGTGTCCTTCTTTATTGGTGCTTGATTTGCTGATTTGGTACTAATATCTTCCTTCCTTTCCTATGACTTGATTGAATGTTGATTTCTCATTTGTTTTTGTCTTCTAGCGGATTGAGATCTTTGATTGATTCCTGATGACACGCCCCAGGCGGGTACCCTTGGCGTGACCGGCACTTGAAGAACCATTATTGATTCCCTAAGGGAACCACTTGGACTTATTGTCATATTAACTCGACATAGGAAGGATAACTCAAAAAGTAAGACTTTATATGCAAGAAGATAAATAAGTGCATAACCCTCTTGTATCATAGCTTATAATGAAAATAAGTTTAGATACAAAATACTTATTAAATACTCTACTCCAATGTCTATGAAGCCTCTACTCAACCGTCTAGAATGGTGCCATGACAGGCCATGGACACCTTAATCAAAAGTAAATAAAGTACTCAACAAAAGTAAGAAGATAGCAGGGCTCCATCAGAATGTAAGGAGGCTCACCAACTCTGGAGGTGTACTGAATTGGACCTCAATGATACATGGGCTGGAGTCCTCTATCACTTGTATCTACATCATAAAATGATATAGGTCCAAATGTATTTCAGAACATGGAATATACTGGTATGCAAAATGGCTCAAGAAAAGTAAAGCTCAACTCACTCACCTCGACTCGACAACTCATGCTTAAAATAGTTTATGCAAGTTTTATAGTAAAATCATTCTTTCCAAAATATGCTCAGTAAAATAGACTTGGTTTGAAATATCATGCTCAAAACAATGTTTCTTTTGAGTTTCTCTAACCGACATTCCTTATCCCACCATATTTAGTTAGGTGATGCACAATGAATTGGCATCGCTGCCACGCCCGCCCTTAGCTTGCCAAGAAAAAGAGCAATCAACCTCAACCTCGCTCCCTCGGATCCTGAGAGAGTGTCCCGCCAGTATTATGCTGAAACGACTATCATACACTAGCAAATGTAGTTCTGGGGTGCTCCTCAATCACCCAACATGGTGCTCAATACTCCTCCCAAGTCTAAAACATGCTCAACTCATCATCAACTCATAACTCAATGTTCAATCAAGAACTCAAACCGAACCTCTTTGGGGTATCTCATCTCAATGCTCAATAATGAATCAATCAATGCAATCAATCGACTTGACACATATTCAAGTAGTCATTTTAGACTGATTCAATTAAACCATCATGTAATGCAAACAAGAGGTCATATGTAGAAATGTATGCAACTTAACACTACAAGTCCCTCATGCTCAATCATGCTCTACTCATTTAACTCAACATGCTCAATTTACTCAACTTAATATGCCCAACGTGTGTACAAAATTCCATGAAATCATGTGAAGTAGGATTCATGCTATCAATGGGGGAACTACATATATTCATCTCATATGAATACTCATGCAACATAGAAATTTTCTAATATGATAGAATAAGATCTCATGATAAGTGCAAGGATTTCAATAGTAAGATAATAGGATTTCTCAATCTCAACTCTTTTCCTAAAATCTTGACTCAAGAAGAGGAAGAGGCTTGTAAAGAAAGGATTTCACACTTTGGTAAGCCTTGCATACCTGATAATTGAAGAATAGCCAAACCTTGATCAATCCTTGCTCTTGAATGGTAAACCTAGCTTCTTCCCCTTCTCCTCTTTGTTTTGAAGAGCCCTCAAGGAGGAAAAAGGGTGAAATAATAGCCTAATGTTTGCTTTTAAGGCGTTACACAAGCCAAAATCTATATAGGATTTAATGGAAAAAGGGGCCGGCATGGACAAAATCGCCCCTCATTAACTCAGCCAGAATGTCTACAAACCCCAACTATGACTCTTAATCCTCACTATGAGTCATAATTGCTCCTCGTAGAATGGAAGTCTCAAAATCCTGAATCATGGGAAGTGTTTACGAAACCCCTTGTTATGAGTCGTAATCCACAATATGAATCATAACTGACCTCTCATGGCTGGTGGGACCTTGCAACATGGAAAACTAGAGCTGGCACTTCTCTATGAGTCTTAGTGGGGTATACGAGTCATTTACTCGTCTTGCACCTGAAGGGTCTTGAAACTTTGAGCCACTGAAATTCCCTATGAGACCCCTCTTTACAACTCGTTATCCTCTTTGTGACTCGTAATGCCTATCATAAGTCTGATACTACAGTTTTTCTTAGCATTATCTCAATATCATCTGCACATACTCATCCAAGTCAGATAGAAAAAAATTAAGGGGTGTTACATTATCTCTCCTTTAGGATCATTCGTCCTTGAATGACGAGAAACATAGGGATTTAGGACAAGACATGAATCTTCCTATGGACTCTAAGATCAGCCAGTTCTCATCTTTCTCATACAATCAAGAAATTAAGAATTTTGCAAGTAATGCAATCAAATAGTCATCAAATCATATTAATCCTCACTCGGACTGTAGAACTCTATCATCTATCACATGGAAAGTGAAAAGACGATTCAAGGAATGGAAATTTAAGAACATAGAGGGAAATATTTACCATCAATAGGCAAGAATAGATGGGGATATCTGGCCTTTATGTCGTCCTCTACCTCCCAAGTAGATTCCTCTATTAACTAGTTCCTCCACAATACCTTGACAAATGTAATCTCTTTGTTCCTCAACTTTCGAACTTGATGATCAAGGATTTGGATAGGAATCTCTTATAACTCAGGTTGTCTCTCACTCCAATACTCGTAAAAAGCACAACCACCTATGGATCTCCCAAACACTTCTTGAGCATGAAATGTGGAAGACTGGGTGGATGCCTTCTAACTCTGATGGTAGCTCTAACTCATATGCCACATTACCCAATCTTTTTATAATCTAATAAAGGCCAATATACCTCAGACTAAACACCCAATCATTGACCTAAAACTCTAAGTCTCTCCTTCTGACATCGGTATAGGATTTCTATCTACTTTGTGCAGTCCTCAGCCTCTCTCGAATGATTTTCAGCTTCTCCATAACTTGGTGAACCAAGTTTGGACTAGTCAACTCTGCTTCACCTACCTTTAACCATCCAACTAGTGCCTCATATGGGGCTATCTAAATACTCAAATGAAAAGTGTTGTTATAGGAAAACTTTATCAATGGAAAATGGTCATCCCGATTACCTTTAAAGTCAATGTCGTAGGCGCTCAATATATCCTCCACGCTTGAATAGTATGTTATGCCTGGCCATCTGTCTGAGGGTAGAATGTTGTGCTAAGGAGTACCTTCGTACCCAAACCCTTCTGAAAAGATCTCCAAAACTGCACAGTGAATTAAGCTCCTCTATCCGAGATGATGGACAAAGGGACTCCATGTAACCTGACAATCTCGCTGATATAGAGTCAGGCATAATCCTCTGTGGTGTTGGTCATCTTAACCATTAAGAAATGTGTAGACTTAGTCATCCTATCGACTATCACCCAAATTTAATCATGTTGTCTGCGAGACATCGATAAATCTGAGGTGAAGTCCATGTTGATTATCTACAATTTCCTCTCTAGAGTCTCACAGTTCTGAGCTACTCCATATGGCCTTTGGTGCCCAACTTTAACTTGTTGGCAATTCCAGCACTTGGAAATGAACCCTGCAATGTCCCTCTTCATTCTTCTCCATCAGTTGACTTCTCTCAAGTTATGGTACATCTTGATAGATCTTGGGTGGATGGAGTATTTGCGACTATAGGCCTCTGCCATGATCCTCTCTAAAATACTATCAACATTTGGAACACACAATCTTCCTTGTTACCTCTATACTCTATATCCCCCTTGATTTTCTATCAAAGTACAACACATTTGATGCCTAAAATAAGGGATTTTGTGAGTTCTTAATGCGACTTTTTCTAGTTTTTATGTGTTTTTTTGTTGTTATTGCAAAAAAGGTCGGTTGGCATGCTTTTGAGAGAAAGTTATAGATTTTGCAAAAATAAAGGACTTACAATCCTTCCTACGAGTTATAGCCCAAGCTACAAGTAGTAAGGTGATCTCGCAGCATGAAACTAAGAGCAAAAATCAGAAATCTGCTAAGTGAAGGTCAGGACTACGAGGCCACTCTACGAGTCGTAGGTCTCCCTATGACTCATATAGGCAGGTTCGTAGCAAGAAACAAAAAGCTAGAATTTGGACATGAATTAAAGACTTAGACTATGAGAGGAGAATATGAGTCGTAGCCCAAGCAACAACTCATACCAGTGGGACATAATAGTCAGGTCCAAAATGTAAAGTGCCTGATGTGAGACCCCGATTATGACTCGTAGGTCACCCTACGAGTCGTACCTGTGTGACTTACCTACTGCCAACTGTCTTTTTTGTTTAATTTTTAGGGTTGAATTTGTAAATACTATAAATACTTTATGATTAAGTTTATTTTAGCAAGCTGATACATTGAATATTATAGGGAACACTTTAATTATTCTCCTTCGAATATTCTTAGGGCTTTTCTAGGTTTAAGTGTAGATTCTCCTTTTTAATTTGAAGACCCACTTTTAGGGATTGCAAAACTCACATTGTACTCATTTTCCATAATCCAAGCTTGTGGTTTGCAACATATTGTGTTCTTGTTCTTCATTGTAAACAATGTCTTCCATTTGCATTGTTGTTGGTTTTGCCTTAGCCATGAGTAGCTAAGCACCCACAACTTAGGGTTGTGGGAACCATGAGTAGTAGACTTGAAATAACCTAGACTTTGTGCATTTCTTTGATTGGGGTTTTGCATGTATTATTTATTTCCCTTCATTTTGATTGTTGTTTGGTGGTGGCCAACACCAAAGGCCACCTACTATTATGATCCTAACCAAGGTAGTGACTAATAGGAAAAGGTAAGTAAATGATTGGATTCAATTGATGTGTTCTCATCTAATCAACCAAACCTGACCAAGGGGAGGTTGACTGGGACAATAGGTAATGGTTAGTTGGCACACCAAAGTTGCCGACCATGCACCATGGTGAAATTCAACCTTTTCCTTCACAAGAGGGCTGGAAGAAACTAAATTTCCGTCCTACATGCAAATTCCCAGTTAAAGTTATGTTGTCTAGGGTAATTGACTCAACTAATCATAGGGAACACAATTCCCAAGTTGTCCCTAAATTTGAGTGTCTTCCTGCATAGTTAGTTTAGTTTTCATTTTTGTCCATTAAGTTACAAAGAAACCCCACCCCTATTTAGAGATTTTAGTAATTAATGCTTGAAATGATTGGTAGTAAATTCTTGTAGTCAACCCCTGTATTCCTTGTGGATTCGACTCTAACCTACGGTTAGGTTAATTACTGACAATGACTGCTTCCTTATTGGAATGTGAACATCAGATCAAAAATTACGACGCCGTTGTCGGGGAATATGGCTAAGTTCTTGACTTGACTTCACTATTAGTTAGTTTAAGTATTAATTTCTAGATTCTCTTGTATTTTACTTTTTTTTATTGTTGTTGTTTGATTTTATTTATATAGTGTCAAGAAGATACCACCTAAACTTATAGGTAAGCTTTACAGAGTGGTGGTTAGACCATCGTTGCTGTATAGAGTGGAGTGTTGGCCAATTAAAAAGGCACATGTTCAGAAGATGCATGTCGCAGAGATGAGGATGTTGAGATGGATGTGTAGTCACACCAGGAGTGACAAGTTTAGGAATGAGACTATTCAGGAGAAGCTAGAGGTGGCCCTGGTGGCCGAAAAGATACGGGAAGCGAGACTGCGATGGTTTGGACATATGCAGAGAAGGAGTATTGATGCTCCTGTTAGGAGGTGTGAGAGGCTGGTTTTGGAGATACTCAAAGGGGTAGAGGCAGACGGAAGAAGTACTTGGGGGAGGTTATTAGACACGATATGACAGAACTTGATCTCACTGAGGACATGACCTTAGATGGAAAGAAGTGGAGGTCGCGAATTAGAGTAGCAGGCTAATGGTAGGGTTAGGCGAATGCATAGCCTTGGGGTATAGTAGGGTAAGGTGGAGGATGTGTCTTTTATCATATGTTTGTTTTATCTGTCGTATTATGTGTTAGTTTTATCTTAATTACATACTGCCATGTGTTATTCATTATTAGTCGCTCTTTCTGTTCCCTTCCCTTCCTTTTTTTTCATATCTAGTTCTTTCTGCTTATGGATTTTGAGATGAGGATTCCTAGGAAACAACCTCTCTACATCTATGGTAGTGGTAAGGTCTGCGTACATTCTACCCTCCCTAAACCCCACTTGTGGGATTTTACTGGGTATGTTGTTGTTGTTGATTTTATTTATACACTGTACTAGGTTGTATGCCCAGCATAAGGAGCTAAGGCAATCCCTTGGCTCCAATCAACTTAGAGATCCATCGACTTTTTAGAAGAATGGCTCAAGTAAATGAGGATGTCGCGGTTAAGGAAGTAATGAATATGAATAAAGAAATGGGAAGAGAAGAGAATCCACCTTTGAGGGATGATAGGCCGCAATTAGGGATTTAATTGAGAATACTTATGGTTGGAAGCAATATTGCTTAAACCCTATGGTCGTAGACATTACTGGTGCTATAGTGTTGCCTCCATTATCGACAGACGCTAAGTTCTCGGTGTCAAGTGGATTACTTCAAATGCTCCAAAACCGCAGGTTGTTCACAGGGCTACCTTCAGAGGATCCCCATCGTCATCTCCATAATGTTTCTCTTCGTCTGCAAGAGTGGCATGGGGACATAAAATCTTCCTCTTGATGTTGTTGGTTTGCGGGTGTTTCCATTGTCACTAACTGGTAATGCAGTTGTGGTTGTTAGGGCTTCCTCCGTGTATAATAAGAAGTTGGGCAGAGCTTCTGAGAGTATTTCTATAAAGATATTTCCCAAGATCAAATAAGCTTAAGCTCAAAGATCAAATAAATAATTTTGAGCAATTACCGATGACTCTATTAGTAACACATGGGGAGATTCAGTAAATGCTTGATGATGCCTTGGTTGATGATGCCTTGGTTGAGATTTTCTATCGAGCGCTTAACGAGAATAATCAAGCTTGTGCTGACACGATCATGGGAGGCATATTTCTTGACCACCCTTTTGCATTGATAGCTGCAAGGATGGAGCAAGTGGTTAAAATAAATAGAGCTTGGGGTCAAAGAGAGCGAGGTGCAATGAAGATCTCTTGTGCAGTCAACAACTACAATGAGCAATCAAAGGTTAATGAGGAGATCATGGAATAACTTTCTCAACTCCGCATGAGTATGGAATTGGTTTTTTAAAGCAAAACCAATCTAGTGTTCAAGCGGTAACCCACAGACCTCCTAAGACTCCTATGTATGAAGATCCATTTTTTGATGAAGATACTTTTTTCGTAAGCAACCAAGCGGTGAGTTTCTGGAATAACCCTCAAGGGTCCAGCTCGGACTATTGGAGGCAAGGTTCTAGGAATCAAGGTCAGAACTACAACCATGATGGTGCTTATAGAGACAATTGAGGTAGCTACTACGTACGAAAGAGAGTGTCGAATACGGAATAGGGTAGAAGAGATGGCTATAGGAATGATCCTTATGCGCCGCCCCACAACCGTGATGTCGTGCCAAGTACTTCGAGGCTTGAAGATATGTTTGACAAGTTATTACAAAGAGCCAACCACCAAGATGAGACGTTGAAAGGAATGAAGTCGGATATTTCAAGCATAAACCAAAAGATAGAGTCTCACTCTGTGGCAATTAAGCAATTGGAACAACAATTTGGGTAAGTTTCTTCACAATTGAAACAATGCCAAAAGGGAACCTTACCAAGCAATAGGGTCCAAAATCAAAAGAATGATAGGCATTGTTTGGCGATCATGACTAGGAGTGGTGAAAGCAGTATGGACCCTCCTATATCAGAAACTGCAGATGAGAGTTGCAAGAAAAGGGATGATAAGAGAGCTAAAATGAATTACACAAATGGAAACCATAAGCAGTTCAACACCTTTCCAAGACCTCCACCACCTTTTCCTCAAAATATTAAAAAGAAAGAAGAGGATGGTATGGTTGAGCACTTTTTAGCGATGATCAAGAAGTTGTCGGTGAATATGCCTTTGATCGAAGCTTTAGAGAAGATACCAAGGTATGCAAAATGCATGAAAGATCTAGTCAAGGAGAAATAGACGGTTAGTCAAGACATTTCTCGAAAATTCCATCATTGTAGTGCCATCACTACCAAGTCACTGGTCCAAAAACATGAAGCCCTAGGTGCTTTCACCATACTATGTATGGTTGAGAAATTAGCATTCGCTAGAGTACTTTATGATCTAGGTGCTAGCATAAATTTGATGCCAGTCGCTATCTTCAAAAAGCTTAGATTGGGTACTCCTATCCCCACAAAGATGCGGTTACTAATGGTAGATAGAACAATAAAGTAACCTGTGGGGTGCTTTATGATGTGTTGGTAAAGGTAGACAGATTTATATTTCCCATAGATTTTGTTACTCTTGACTGTAAGGTTAATTTTGTAGTGCATATTATTTTGGGGAGACCTTTCCTATCCATGGGTCACACTCTAGTGGATATGGAGAAAAGATTGCTCACGTTCAAGTTTGGTGAAGAAGCAATGGTGTTCTAGGTTTGCCAACAAAATAGTAAAGATTGTGATTAGAGGGTGATCTCAGTGATTGAAACTATTGAAGATGATGAGCCAGAGGTTCCAATCGAGCTACGCCTTGGGGTTGACACCTTGGAAGCAGTGTTGATGAACTTTGACAATGATTGTACACCAAATTATGAGGATACAGGATTACTCTTGGAATATCAATTAACCTGAGGCAACGAGTAAAGTTAGAACTTGATGTGCAGAATAGGAAATCTCCACCCACAAAATCTTCTATAGAGATCCCAGCAGAGTTGGAACTAAAGGCACTCCCTTCTACATTTATAGGAGAGCATGGTACATTATCGATCATTATTGCGGCAGACTTGTATGAATATCAGGCAGAGGCTCTACTAGCAGCGCGTAAAAAATATAAGAGGGCTATTGGGTGGACTATTGCAGATCATTGGCATGCACACCCATAAGATTCAACTAGTTAAGGACAACAAGCCTATCATAGAGCACCAGAGACGATTAAACCCTCCTACACAAGAAGTGGTTCGAAAAAAAATCCTCATGTGGTCAGATGCAGGGGAAATCTATCCTATCGTAGACAATGAGTGGGTGAGCCCCGTATAATGTATCCCGAAGAAAGGAGGTATCACTGTGGTGTCGAATGAAAAATTGAGTTGATTCCCATCTGATCGATCATTGGATGGAGGGTGTGTATGGATTACAAAAAAATTAATGCATCCGCTGAGAAAGACCATTTTCCTATGCCATTCATGGATCAGATGCTTGATAGACTTGCAAAAAAGGGTTGGTACTATTTTCTTGATAGATATTTGGGTACAATCAAATTATCATTGCCACAGAGGATCAAGAAAATACCAAATTCACATGCCCTTATGGCACCTTTGCATTCAAAATAATGTTATTCATATTGTGTAATGCTCCAGCCACTTTCCAAAGATGCATGATTTCAATCTTGTCAGATATCATAGAGAGCACGATTAAGGTATTCATGGGTGATCTTAGTGTCATGGGTAAATCCTTTGAAGACTGTTTGTTACATTTGCATAACATTTTGCAAAGATATATACAAAGTCACTTGGAGTTGAATTGGGAGAAATGTCATTTCATAGTTAAGGTATTGTACTAGGTCACAAAATTTTGGGTAGAGGTATTGAAGTTGATAAAGCAAAAATTAAAGTGATCAAGAAGCTTCCACCACCAATATCAGTAAAATGGATTAGGAGCTTTTTGGGCCATGCAGGATTCTACCGACACTTCAATAAAGATTTCTTTAAGATTTTGCATCCTTTGTGCAAATTGTTGGAGAAAGACACCAAGTTTGTGTTTGATGGTAATTTTATGCAAGCTTTTGAAGAATTGAAGAGAAGGTTTATTTCAGCACCTATAATTGTGGCCCCAGATTGGTCAAAGCCCTTTGAATTAATGTGTGATGCTAGTGGCGTTGCATTGGGTGTGGTGTTGGGGCAGCATAAGGAGAAATTTCTATATCCCATCTACTATGCGAGCAAAGAGCTGAACATTGACCAGAAAAACAACACGGTCACCAAACAAGAATTACTTGTATTATTCTGTGCATTTGAGAAGTTTTGTTCATACTTGCTAGGAGCCAAGGTGATAGTACATATGGATCATGCAGCACTCAAGTATTTGATGGCCAAGAGTGATGCAAAACCTAGATTGATCAGATGGGTGCTTTTTTTGCAAGAATTCAATTTTTATGTGATCGATGGAAAGGGTCAGAGAATCAAGTGGTAGATCATCTTTTCAGATTGGAGGATGGGGCGATAGCACAATTTGATGACGGTTTTGATATTAACAATGCTTTTCTCGATGAACGGGTGCTAGCGGTTTCACATGATCTTATTCCTTGGTTTGTTGACTGTGCCAATTACTTGGTGAGTGATATTATACCTTCTTATTTAAAGACTCACCAACGTCGCAAGTTCATGCATGATGTAAAAAGATTCTTTTTGGATAAACCATACCTATTTCATGTATGTGTTGATATAATCATCCATAGATGTATTCTAGAAGTGAAGATGATGAGCATCCTTGAAGCCTGCCACTCCTCTCTAGTTGGTGGTCACACAGTGGTTGTGATAGGTGTAAACGAGAGGGTGGAGTCTCGCAGAGGCAAGAACTTCCTCTTAATCCCATTTTTAGTGATCGAGTTGTTTGATGTTTGGGGAATTAATTTTATGGGTCCCTTTGTTAGCTCTCATAGAAATAAGTACATCTTGGTTGTTGTAGACTATGGCTCTAAGTGGTAGAAGCCATAGCCTTTTCAAACAACGAGGACAAGAGTGTCACAAGTTTCCTTCGAAGGAACATTTTCTCCAAGTTTGGAAAACCCCAAGAAATTATTAGTGATGGAGGTTCATACTTCTGCAACAGATTATTTAAAGCACTTCTTGAGAAATATGGTGTAAACATCAGGTGGCAATGCCTTATCACTCCCAAACTAGCGGCAAGTAGAGGTATGAACAGAGAAATAAAATAGATCATGTCTAAAACTATGAATGTGAATCGCACTGATAGGTCTCGAAGGTTAGATGATGCATTATGGGTGTACCGCACTAATTTCAAAACACTAATTGGTATGTCTACATATCAATTAGTATTTGGAAAGGCTTGTCACTTACCTGTTGAACTGAAGCGTAATGCAATGTGGGCATTAAAGAAGCTAAATCTAGATTGGAATGGAGCAGCAACATCTAGACTAATGCAGCTTAATGAGCTAGATGAGTTCAGATTGGGAGCATATGAGAGTTCTGTATTGTACAAACAATGAATAAAAATTCAGCATGACCGCAAAATTGAGAACGGCCAATTTGCGCCAGGGGACATGGTGTTGCTTTACAACTCTCGATTAAAGTGTTTTCCCGGGAAGCTCAGATCTAAGTGGATGGGGCCCTTGTGCGTGGTACAAGTCTTTAGTCATGGTGCTATCGAACAAGAAAGTAGAGATAGAAAGATCTTCAAATTCATTGGTCAAAGAGTTAAGCTTTACGTGGGTAATATGGAAGAAGTCAAGGTAGTGGAAGACTGGACCTGTAAGAGGCATGAACCTTGAAGCTCATCTCATCGTGCCATGACATTAAATCAGGCACTTCTTGGGAGGCAAACCAAGGTATTCCCCTTTTTTTCCCTCATTACTTGTGTGTATTTACTTTGAGGAAAAAGTATTCTCTTTTAATGGGGTGTGGGAAGTTATGGATTAGGGTGAAATTTGAGTAACCTTAAGTCCATAACTTCCCCTATTTTTGATCAGAAGATTTTCTTATGTTACTTCTTTTTTCTTGTGGATGTTTTAATTTCTTTTGAACCAGCATGTTTAGGTAGTGTAGATAATTTATAGATATATAGTAGTTATGATCTCTTGGCATATATATAGAAGTCTTTAAATGTTTTTTGAATGTTTTAAAAATTCGGTACCCTCAAAATTTTTGAGGTTGTTTGTTATTAGTGCAATCACGCATGTGATTATCTGGAAATGTTTATTCTAATACTGAGAAGGCAAGTTGATGCTTGAAGCATGACCTGTGAGTCTATATTTGATTGTTTGTTCGATGCCATGTGTGTTGTGAGCTAATTTTGCCACATTCATGTATTATGTTAGGACTCAAAACTTGCCTTATTACTCTAAGATTAGACTGGTAATTTTGTTGGATTGGGAAATGATCTTAGGCCATTGTTTTGACTAGTAAAGTACACTTTTGCCTAAATAACCTACCAAATGTGATAGTTTATTCCCTTGTTCCAATTGTTTGAGTTTTTCAGGTACCTATTCTTTCTTGACATCTAGCCAACCTAGCCTTGTTTCATGAAACACCTTGATATTGGCCCTGGTCTATCCTTGAACATGTGAACCTTGACTGTGGCTAAAAGACTAAGTTGAGGGTGGCTACGAATACTAGCCCTGGTTTAGGAAATAGATATTGTGTGCTTCACGTCAGGCTAAAAGCCTAAGTTGAGGCTGGCCCTTGTTGTGGTAAAGTAATGAAAATGACGTGCTTAAAGTAATGAAAATGACGTGCTTAGTTGTGAAAGAAAGAGAGAAATGAGGAATTCATGTGTCGGGCGAAAGATAAGAAAAGAAAAGTTGCCTTGGATTTAAGAAGAATGCAAAAATGAGTTTAAGACTAAGGCACAACTAAAAGAAGAGAAAGAAAACACCCTGAAAAAGATTGAAAAGGAAGGATTCAATGAAAAATTGTTGAGTTATGGAGGTAAGAGTGGTGAAAAACATGGTTCAAGGATAGCTTTTAGCCGCTACTTGCCTAAAATGTCATAACAAAGCCCCATGCGCCTATGTTACAAGTTATTAAGTCCTAAAGTGATACGAATCCACTTTGTCATCAGTATGAAATCGAGTATAAAGGAAAACCTATAGTGTTAGTCATTTTGCAAGAATTTCGTTTGTGAGAGTGATAATGCTTGCACAGTCCCTGATTTTTAATGCACTTTGAAGGAGAAAGAGGGACTTCTTTTCTGTGAGGGAATTTGCACTGCATAATTTGCATATGACCAACCCAGTGATTATGGATGGTTGATATTCATTTATTTGTCGTAGTTAATTGCCAGATACATCTTTGTGTTTTGGTTTGCTAAGTATCTTTGCAATCTAGTTTTGCAAATGAGAGCTGGGTATTTGAATTAGAGTAAATGATGTATATGCCATTAGTGTAACTAATATTTTTTTCTCATTGTCTGCTTAGATTAAGTCGTCTGTTGAGGACAAGCAACAGTTCTAAGTTAAGGGTGCTGATATGTTGTCAAAATGCAACACATTTGATGTCTAAAACAAGGGATTTTATGAGTACTTAATGTGACTTTTTATAGTTTATATATGTTTTTTTGTTGTTATTGTAGAAAATGTAGGTTGGTATGATTTTCATAAAAAGTTGCAGATTTTGGTGAGCTACAGGGCATACGATCTTTCCTATGAGTCGTAGTCCAAGCTACGAGTCATAGGGTGATCTCCTAGCAAGAAACAAAGAGCAAAAATCAAAAATCTGCTAAGTGGAGCTCTCCTTATGACTCGTATAGGTAGGTCCATAGCAAGAAACAAAGAGCTAAAATTTTGGATCAAGAACTGAAGGTCTAGACTACGAGAGGAGCATATGAGTCATAGCCTACACAACGAATTGTACTAGTGGGTCATAACAGTCAGGTCCAAAATGCAAAGTGCCTGATACTAGACCACAAATATGACTCATAGGTCACCCTACGAGTTGTATCTGTGCGACGTACCTACTGCCAACTGTATTTTCTGTTTAATTTTTAGGGTTTAATTTATAAATATTATAAATACTTTATGATAGGGTTTATTTTAACAAGTTAATACATTGAATATTGTAGGGAACACTTCGAATATTCTCCTTTGAATATTCTTAGGGTTTTTCTAGGTTTTAGTGTAGATTCTCCTTTTTAATTTGAAGACCTACTTTTGGGGATTGCAAAACTTACATTATACTTATTTTCCATTAATCCAAGCTTGTAGTTTGCAACTTGTGGTGTTTTTGTTCTTCATTGTTTTGGGTAAACTCTAAAGTATGTATTCTATTTGTATTGTTGTTGGTTTTGCCTTAGCCATAAGTAGCTAAGCACCCTATATCTGGGGTTGTAGGAACCATGAGTAGTTGACTTGAAATAAGTTGTACTTTGTGCATTTCTTTGATTGGGGTTTTGCATGTATTGTTTATTTCCCTTCATTTTGATTGTTGTTTGGATGTAAACAATACCAAACCCCACCTACTATTATGATCCTGACCAAGGTAGTGAGGAATAAGAAAAGGAAAGTAAATGACAGGATTCGATTAACGTGTTCTCGTCTAAT
The DNA here is from genome assembly GCA_025774065.1 of Solanum ossicruentum. Taxonomy (NCBI): domain Eukaryota; kingdom Viridiplantae; phylum Streptophyta; class Magnoliopsida; order Solanales; family Solanaceae; genus Solanum; species Solanum ossicruentum. The sequence goes on from JAOTQR010000086.1 coordinate 6,475,016, forward strand.
CAACTAAACCTGGCCAAGGGAAGGTTGACTGAGACAATAGATAACAGTTTGTTGGCACAATCATAGTTGCCGACCACTCACCATAATGAAATTCGACCTTCACTTCATAAGAGGACTTTAAGAACCTGTTACTGTCCTGCAAGCAAATTCCCAGTTAAAGTTATGTTGTCTAGGGTAATTGAGTCAACAAATCATGGGGAACACAATTCCAAGTTGTCCCTAAATTTGAGTGTCTTCTCATCTAGTTAGTTTAGCTTTTATTTTAATACATTGAGTTACAAAGAAACCCCCCTCCCCCGTCCATTTAGAGATTTTAGTAATCGATGCTTGAAACGATTAGTAGTAAATTCTTGTAGTCAAGCCCTGTATTCCCTATGGATTTGACCCTAACCTATGGTTAGGTTAATTCCTGACAACGACCGCTTTCTTATTGGAGCGTGAACATCGGTCACCGGGAAAGCCATCACTTTTTGCTTATGCACATCCTTCTTTAGCTGTAATACGATCGGGTATTGATCTTACTTCTCTTTCACCTCCACTACTACAAATTATGCTGATCCATTTTGCACATGAACTCCTCCTTTGCCTGATTCATCTAGTTGAACCCCCAATCAGGCCAGTTGATGTGCTATCAAAATACAACATATTTTAGATCTAATACAAGGGATTTTGTGAGTGCTTAATGCAACTTTTTATGGTTTGTATTTTTTTTTTGTTGTTCTTGCAGAAAAGTTAGGTTGGCATGATGTTCAAGAAAAGTTACAGATTTTGCTGAATCATAGGACATACGAGCTCACCAACGAGTCGTACCCCAAGCTACATGTCGTAGGGTGTGTTGTCGCAAGAAACAGAGACCAAAAATCAAAACTCTACTAAGTGGAGGTCATCCCTACGAGGCCATCCCATGAGTCGTAAGTCTTACTACGACTGGTATGGATAGACTCATAGCAGGAATCAGAGAGCCAAATGATGGACCAAAAACTGAAGGAGTAGACAATAAGAGGAGCATTAGAGACGTTTCCCAAGCAACGAGTAATAGCAGTAGGTCATACTAGTTGAGTCGAAGATGCCATGAACCTTATATGAGACCCCAACTATGACTCATAGGTCACCCTAAAAGTTGTACCTGCGAGACATACCAGCTACTAGTTGTCTTTTCAGTGTCATTTTTTGGGTTTGTACATAAACGCTATAAATACATTAAGTTAGAGTTTTATTATGAGATTCCAGATTGTAAAACATAGAATTTGCCTTTGAATATTCTCTCAAGAATATTTAGTGTTTTAGCTTAGTTTATCATTTTCTCTTAGAAAATCCATTTTGGGGATTGCAAATCTTTCTTTGTACTCATTGCCAATCTATCAAGCTTTTGGGCTTGCAACTTGTAGTGTCTACACTTTTCATTGATTTTGGTAAAACTCTCAATTATGTCTTGTATTTGCATTTTTGTTGGTTTTGGCTTAGTTTTGAGTAGCTAAGCACCCACAACTTGGGGTTGTGGGAACCATAGGTAGTTGACTTGGTATGACCTAGGTTGATTGCATTTCTATGATTGGGGTTCTGCATGTATTACCTATTTCTCTTAATATTGATTGTTGTTTGGTGGTGGCCGATGGCAAACCCTGCCAACTATCACAATCCCGATCAAGGTAGTGACGAATTGGAAAAGGGAAATAGATGACAGGATTCGATTGATGTGTTCTCATCTAATCAACCAAGATTGACCAAGGGGAGGTTGACTGAGACAATAGGTAAAGGTTAGTTGGCACGCCATGGTATTCGACGAAGTGCCATGGTGAAATTCGACCTTCACCTTGACAAGAGGGCTAGAAGAACCGAAGTACCATCCTACATGTGAATCTCTAATTGTAGCTATGTTATCTAGGGAAATCGAATCAATTAACCATGGTGAACATAATTTCCAAGTTGTCCCTAAAATTGAGTATTTCCTTGCGTTATACTGTAGTGTTTATTTTACTTTATTTTTGAATCACAACCCACCCCCACCCCACCCCACCCCCCCATTTGAAGATTGTATTTGTGAATGCTTGAAATGATTAGTAGTGAAGTCTTGTAGTCAAGTCTTGTATTCCCTGTGGATTCGATCCTAACCACTGGTTAGGTTAATTGCTGACAACGATTGCTTTCTTATTGGAGCATCAACATCATAAAAAATTATGGTGCCATTGCTGGGGAATACAACTAGGTTCTGACTTTATTTCACTATTAGTTAGTTCTAGTGTTAATTTTTAGTCTCATGTATTTTACTTTTGTTTTTGTGGTTTGATTTTACTTGTAGGGTGTGCTAGGTTGTATGACCAACACAAGGAGCCAAGGCAATCCCTTAGCTCTGATCAATTTAGAGATCTATTGATTCATTAAAAGAATGGCTCAATTGAATGAGGACATCGAGGTTGAGGAGAAAATAAATATGAATAAGGATATGGGAAGAGAGGAGAATCCACAGCCAAGGGGTAACAGGCACAACTTAGGGACTTCAATGAAAATGCATGTGGATGGAATCAATATCGATTGAACCCTTTGTCCATGGACATTATCGGTGCAATAGTACTGCCTTATTTACTTGTAGATACTAAGTTTACGGTATTGAGTTAGTTTCTCCAAATTCTCCAAAACCGCAGAGTATTCACAGGGATACCTTCAAAGGATCCCCATAGTCATCTCAAAAATGTGTTGTTTGTTTGCAAGAGTGTCATGGGGACATAGAATCTTTCTCTGAAGCTATTGGTTTAAGAGTGTTTCCTCTTTCATTAACTGCCAATGCAATTGTGTGGTTGTCTGAGCTTCCTCCGGGTACCATAACAAGTTGGCTGAGCTTCAGAGAGTATTCCTTGAAAGACATTTCTCAAGATCTAAGAAGTTGAAGCTCAAGGATCAAATCATCTTTTAGCAATTGTCAGGTGACTCTATTACCACAACATGGGAGAGATTTACTAAATGCTTGAGGATGGTCTCTGATCATAAGATTGTTGATGATGCCTTGGTTGAGATTTTCTATCGAGCACTCGATGAGAATAGTCAAGCTTGCGCCGATATAATCATGAGAGGCATGTTCCTTGACCAACCTTTTGCGTTGATAGCTGCAAGGATGGAGCAAATGGATAAAACCAATAGAGCATGGGGTCAACAAGAGCGAGGTGTGATGAAGACTTCTTGTATGGTCATCACCAACAATGAGCAAGCAAACGTAAACAAAGAGATCATGGAGCAACTTGCTCAACTTTGCACAAGTATGGACTTGGTTTTGAAGCAAAACCAAGCAAGTGTCAAAGCAGTCACTCACCAACCTCCGAAGACTCCCATATATGACAATCCACTCTTTGATGAAGATGCATGTTTTGTAAGAAACCAAGCGGCAAGTTTCCCAAATAACCCCCAAAGGTCCAATTCAGACTATTGGAGGCAAGGTTCCAGGAGTCAAGGTCGGAACTTCAATCGTGATGGGGTATTTATAGATAACAGGGGTGGATACTATGAAAGAGAGAGTGTCAGAGATCGAATGGGGAAGACGAGATGGCTACAGGAATGGTCCTTATGTGCCACCTCAAAACCGTCATGCCGGGTCAAGTAACTCCTGGATCGAAGAGATGTTCGATAAGTTCTTGAAGAGGGACGACTACCAAGATGACACTTTAAAGGGAATGAAAGCGGATATTCAAGTATTAACAAAAAAAATAGAGTCTTACTCGGTGACAATTAAGCAACTCGAACAGTAATTTGGACAAGTTTCTTCGCAATTGGACCAATGCCAAAATGGCACCTTAGCAAGTAATACGGTTCAAAATCCTAAAAATGAAAGGCATTGCATAGCAGTCATTACTTGGAGTGGCAAAAGCACCATAGATCCCCCTATACCAGTGATTGTGGATGAAGTTGACAAAAAGGATCTTGGTGGTGAAGTCATGGTTGCGGGAGAAGGTCCGAAGATTATTAGGATGCAACAAGAAGAGGTAAGGGAGCACAAAAAATTGAATTCAATTCCAAAACCCCCTCCTCCTTTTCCTCAAAGGCTTAAGAAAAAGGAAGAGGATAGTAAATTCAAATACTTCCTCTCCATGTTGAAGCAACTCTCCATCAACATTCCCCTTCTGGAAGCTTTGGAGAAGATGTCCGAGTATACCAAGTATATGAAGGATTTGGTGACCAAGAAATGCACTTTGAGTCAAAAAATATCTCAAAAGTACCAACAATGTAGTGAAATTATGATCAAATTCCTTGTTCAAAAACGAGAGGACCCGGTGCATTCACCATCTCATGCATCATTGGCGATGTTGAGTTTGCAGGAGCATTGTATTCTCATGCCTTTTCCTATATTCAAAAAGCTTGGCTTTGGCACTTCCACCCCAAGAAGAATAAGGTTACTCATGGTAGATCGAACCATTAAAAAGTCGGAGGGAATCCTTCTGGATTTGCTTATTAAAGTTGATAAATTCATCTTTTCGGCGAACTTTGTGATCCTTGATTGCAAAGTTGATTTTGAGGTGCCTATCATCTTGGGAAGACTATTTCTGGCCACTAGGAGAGCGCTAGTGGATATAGATTCAGGTCAACTTTAGTTTAGGGTAAATGATTCAGAGGTTGTGTTTGATATTCGCCAATCCATGAAACACCTTGATGAGTTCAAGAGTGACGTGTGAATCGTTGAGTATTGTTGATAAAGGATGATGGAAAAGTCAAGCCATGATATAAAACAAGGCGCTTCTTGGGAGGCAATGCAAGCATCTTTGATAATTCTTTGTTTGTTTTAAGTGTCTTTGGTTATTGAGATTCTTCGGTAGAAGGAGTGAGTTTGTTTTAAGTTGAAAGAGATTGATGCAGTTGTAATATTTTTGAGATTGTTGTGTTTTGAGACTTGATCTGTAGGTAAAAAATTGAAAAACTGAAGATATGCAAAAGTGGCACTTGGAGCAGCTCCTACGAGCAAGCCTATGAGTCGTAGTCACCACTACGACTCGTAGTCATGCCTCGTTGAGAGAATCAGTGAGTATAAGATGTTTGCACATACACTACGAGCTAACCTTAAGATTCATAGGGTCCTCTACGAGTTATAAGTGGGGTTCGTAGTGCTCAAGTATGACTTCGTAATTTTTGCAAGTGTTAGGCATGCTATGAGACCAGGACCTATGAGTCGTAGCATACCCTGTAAGTCATAGTTGCGGTCTCATAGCCCCGATCTGCACTGTTAAAAAATTCTGACCTGGTTTTATTTAAAAGGGGGTCAAAATAAAATTTGACTCTCAAAAATTCATTTTCTAATCCCAAAAGCGATGAAAATCCCTAATCATCTTCCCAATAACTTTTCTGACCAAAACCCCGGCCACCCACGTCATTTTGCTGCTAAGATTCTAGCAAGGACACTATTTCCTAGGGTTTCAGCATCTTTTTCCATCTATGGTGCATTGGTTCAATTCTTCTACCATTTGGTAAGCTTCTTGGTTAGCCCTAATTCACTATGGTGGTGAGTTATGCTATAGATGATTGTGTATGTGTTTAAGCATGAATTTTCAAGAACATTTGATGATATTTTGATATAAACTTCAAAATCGAGGGTTGGTGTTCTTTGAAGGATTTTGTTATGAAATGAACCTTTTCTGAAATTCTTGAGTAGGTGGTTGCGATTATGTAAATGCTTAATCCCTTAAGTGTAGTGCTTATTTGTTGACTAAGCATTGAGAAAATTGTTTTCAGAACAAGAATTTGGTTAGTGTGGGTGTGTTTTGTATGCCTTAGATTGATGAACCTGATTGACATCATCTAAATGGCACCTATACTTTTGTGGAATGATTTGGTTGATAAAAAGTTCTAACTTTGATAGGAAAGTGCTCTTGGTCTTGTTTGATGTGAGTGGGAATTGCCTTTGATTCTTAGGGATGCTTGTTGCTTTAGCTTTCTGATGTCATTTTGGGACTACCTATGTGTCTATTATATCGTATTGCTCCTTTAAGTGTAAATTCCTAAGTTCGTGTGTCTTGTTTGAGCTCGTTGTGGGAAAGTGTTAGACACTACTGGTGTATCCTGTTTCTAGCCCCGAGGCCCTCCTACCACTCATAGGCTCCCCTATGAGTCATAGTGGTCCTACATAGCAAGCATGAATCACCTATGGGCTATTCATGTTTCTCATACGAGACCCACATATGACTTATAGCACCCGTTATGACTCATAGTGAGGGTTGCATAATCCTGACTACATATTTGAAAATGCCTTTAGAAATGGGTACGAGGCCAGACTAGGACTCGTAGGCTTCACAACGAGTTATAACTGCTCCTCGTATTTGAGTTTAGACTTTATCTTTTCTAGAAATTTTGTTACTACAAGGCCAGTGTTCAACTCGTAGGTCATCCTATGAGTCATAACTGTTCTCGTACCTGCACACCTGCAATTGCATCAGAGATTTTTGTCGTCTATTTATTTTGTTTCTGTGTTTTAGCGTTTGTATTTCTTGTTCTTTGTTATGTGACTCATTTGATCAAACATCTTAATGCTCACATAGGTCGTATGTCTATTTTGCATATACAATGCCTCCAAAGGACAAACGATCAATCTAATCCTTTCAACAGAGGTTGATTGATGAATCTTCTGAGGTCGAGAGATCTAAGGGGTGTCTAGAAGTTCACAGGATCAGAATAGACCCCGAAGCTAATAGACCTCAGACCTGGGCACTTACAGCACAGACTCTCATGGAAGTCAGCAGTTCCTCCTAGTCTGAAGATGAGGAACAGCAGAGTAATGGAGACGGGTCAAATAGAAGACTACTACAGATGACCCACACACACTCAGGGTTAGAGTCAGAATCTGAGAGCACCTCCCAGACCCAATAAGATGATGTCCAGTCACAGCCCCCCAACTTACCTCAGATGGTGTGTCCTAGGTTTGAAGAAGATATATGACCAGGGTTTAAAGCCTAAACGACATAGCAAACAGGTGCGACAATTTCATGAAGAGTCTAGACTGAATGACCCGGGGATGGATAAAGTGTCATGATTAGATGGAGAGTTATACAGACCTGTGCTACGATGGACCACACAGCAGCTGGGTAAATATGCCCCTTTTGTAGTCCATGAGTTTCATGCAGCGTATCTTGCTACACTCTATCGGGGGTTACCAAAGAACAAGAAGCCAATCGAGCAGCTAAGGTTACGGGTGGTGCCAGTTTGAGGTAAGAGAGGTCCTATTTCTGAGGAGATTATTTGACAGATCCAGTGTTGGACCACTTACAGAGTGCCTCAGTCTACCACAGAATATGATGGACGCATTGACAAGACCTCAGTCTACCATAGAATATGATGGACGCATTGACAAGACTAAGAGAGCAGTGACTGGGAAGGATATCGGGGCCAGGACAGAACTTCTACAATGGATTGCTAACCAAATTTATGTAGAGTGTTTCAAGCCGACATGGGTTACAAACCATGTAGATCCTATTATGAAGGCTCACCTCTCCTTCCTGTCCATGTTTTGGTGGTCCATTATCCGTTGGCATATCAGGCCCATTTTCACGGAAAATATGATCACACTAGAGTGGGCTATGTTATTAGCCAGCATCTTAGTTGGTTATGCGATAAAATGGGCCCTATCAACTCAGAGCAGATCTATGAGGAAGCCATCCGAATGAACACCTCACTGCGATTTCCTGTTTTGATTCATCATTTTTGCAGTGCAGCGGGTGTTCTTATTGACCCCCATCTGGACCAGCACCTAGAGGCTACACGTATGATGGATCCTAGCCTGATAAAGGCTGGTGATAACCCAGTGGCCTTACCACAAGCAGCACCTCCTATTCTAGAGCCATTCCCAGTAGAGCCTCCAACTGCTACAGGCACTATTCCAACTACGATAGATCCTACGCCAGCTATGGAGATTGAATCCACGCCATCCTCCAATACTCCAGCACCAGTAGCAGCTACATTACAGGTTGATTCTCATACTTCTGCTGTTGCTTTTCAAGCATTATTACACAGAGGAGACGATGAAGGCATTTAGTCATGATTTGGTAGATGAGAGAGTTAGAGTGGTGGATGATCGAGTAGATGTTTTTGAGGTGAGAGTCTAGCGGAGACTTGAGGGAACTAGGCTTGCAGACACAAGCATTGTCACTAAGGAGTTGGTCAAGTTTATGGCCGACTTATTACAAATGTTGACAGCTCTTGTTGCAGTCCTTGAGGTGGCACCGACAGGCGATGAGGCATTTGATGGCTAGATGATCGTACCTACGTCCATTGTAAGAGTTCCCTTGAGTGTGATAATGAGCCAGAAGAGGCCTCGACTTGATGACCCAGCAGCCCCGATGAAGGAGTCGATACTAGAGGAGTTCATGTAGGAGTCAATCCTATGGGCGGCCATACAGCAAGATAGGGAGCAGTAGCATTCACATGGAGAGGATAGTTCACGTACAGCTGTGACCCAGATTACTGAGGAGGAGATAGTGCCCCAGGACCCCACATATCAGCCAGAGATCGATGCTTGATGCACTATGATGTTTGATTTCTTTTGACCCCAGTTCTAATTTATCATCACGGATACTTTGTCTTACTCTTAAATAATCTTTTTATTATGTTGATTTTTGGTTGTGTTTAAATACACACACACACACACACACACACACACACACACACACACACACACACACACACACACATATATATATATATA
>JAOTQR010000086.1:6498902-6510258 GCA_025774065.1 Solanum ossicruentum
TATCTTCTTCAGATTTAATTTCTGATATTTTATGAATAAGTTGTTATTATTATTATTTTTTATTATTTTTTTTTTAAAAAAAATATGATAGATATGATTTTTAGAAGATATAATCATCCGCAGAAATCTTGACAACAACATATCCAGTGATATCCCACAAGTGGGGTTTGGGGAAGATAGATTGTACGCAGACCTTACCGCTACCTCATAGTAATAGAGAGGTTGTTTCCTAAAACCCTCGACTCAAAACCCATAAGCAGAAATACTAGATATGACAAAATGAGAATGGAACAACAAATGCAACTAACAGTAAATGTCACATGACAATCCACAGAAATCTTGAATTTACTAATTTAGTATTGAATCAATAATTTTATAGTGAAAAAACGCTAATTTCCTTTTAAGTTTTATTTCATCTTCTTGACTTTGTTCACATTATATAGCAACTAACTGCATTGTGTCCCTTTAATAGGGTATTTAGATTTCACTAATAACAATATTAATTAAAAAGATTAGCATTATATATTTAATAAGGATAAGATTTATCAAAAATAATATATTTAGGACAAGACTTATCGAAATAATATCTTTATCTTATAAATAAAAATAAAACCTATTTACATTTTATTTTTTAAAAACATTCTATGATATACTTATTTATACCGTCCAATTCCTCTTTTTCTTTATAAAAATGAGTATATCACTTTCCATCTGGATTTCTATAGTGTCAATTAAATTAATTATTTAGCTTGAAAGAGAAAGATATAATTAAGATAAATGTCATAAAAATAAAATTTAATGAAAAATAGTGTATATCACATTAATATGAATAAATATATATTGATATCTAAAAATGAATTATCAAAGTATTTTTAAAGTCTTATTCAGATCCATAAATAATTATAATAAAAATAATAGTAATATATTTGAGTGTAATTTTATAAGTAAATTTAAAAAGGTAAAATATTCTTACGTTTGAGAGATAACATGAGGTGTTTTTGAAAAATCTTAGCACAACAAACACGTTACCAAAACAGGCTAGAAACAAAAATAACCTAACGATAGACTTATAAGATGTACATAAACTTTATCTTTACTTTTGTGAGATATAAGTTATTTTCGGAAGACTATCTGCACAATGACGAATTATCAAAACATGCGGAAAAAAAAAATAACGATACCAAAATGACAAGATAAACCATGCAAATGAAGCAACAATAAAGTAAATACTAATAAAAAACAAAGTAAACATTCCTATTTAAAATCACATACTCAATAGATTAAAAATATATCATATCCCAATAAATCACCTCCCTCAGTTCTACTTCAAATTCATAAACAACACAACAGCATATATACTGAAATCTCACTAGTGGAGTATGAGAAGAGTAAAATATATGCAAACCTTATTACTTTCTCATAGAGATAGAGAGATTTTTTCGAAAGACCCTCATCTCAAGAATTTTGTCTCTAAAAATAAAAAATACTTCAAATTCACAAACAAAGAATAGAATTAAGAAAATTGAGTATTTCATTTCACTTAAAATCATGAATGATGTTAATTCTTTTTTTATATATATATAAAGAAAATAATTGAGTTTAATTATGTGGTGTAAACTTATTCAAGCAATTAATTAATTTATACAAACAAATGTCCAAATTAGAGTCTAAAACGTGGGCACTAGTAGCCAAAATTATCCAGACTGTTTTCTTCTTTGTAGATTCCCTTATGCTCCACGGCAACTCTTAAGTCGTCGAAAACACAACTAATTTCACGCCACATTTTTAAATTTAAAAATATCACATATTTTATTTTTTAAAAGAAATGGACGTAGGAAAATTGACCTAATATAGCTTACTCTCTTATTATTTTTTTTTATACCCAGTGAGCAGTGATATTTTAAATAATTATAAAACATTATAAAAATATGTAAGTTAATACCATATATATTTATATTAGTGTTCGCGCTAGTACAGGTCCAATATCTGTTATTTCTTTATTTTAATTTAAGTAGAAATTAGAGAGTTAATTAAAATTTTAATATGATTTTTAAATATTTTAAATTATTAATATGGTGAAGTAATATGTTTTTTAGAAATATTTTAAGTCATTAATTATCATGATTAATAACATTTTTAACACTAAAAATAAGACAAACAAATTACAATGAAAGACCATAAAAAATTACGAATATACCTTCTAGCTGCTCAAGCATACATATCGACCTGCTGCCTGCTTGAGCAATTACAACGGAAGAATCATAAAAAATTATGGATATACCCTCAAGCTGCTCAAGCAGATATGTCGACCAATTAGAAATTACCACGGAAGAACTATAAAAAAATTATAGATATACCCTCAAATTGTTCGAGTAGGCATGTCGATCTGCTACCTGCTTGAGCAATTACAACGGAAGAATCATAAAAAATTATGGATATACCCTCAAGCTACTCAAGCAGGCATGTTGACCAACTGCGAGCAATTACAACGAAAGAACTATAAAAAAATTATAGATATACCCTCAAATTACTCAAGTAGGCATGTCGATCCGCTGTCTCCTTGAACAACTTTAATTAGCATAATTAACAACTTTTTTAACATTAAAAAAAAGACAAGTAAATTACAACACAAGAACCATAAAAATTACGAATATATCGTCAAATTACTCATGCAGACATGCCGACCTATCGCATGCTTGAACGACTTAACCGCCTCTTAGTATATATGGTAACATATACACATATCTAAAAGTTCTAATATTGTCCATCCAACTTCAATCGGTGTTGGTAAACGTTTAAGTAGGATTATGGAAAATAAATGTGGCTTTATAAGATATTGCCATATATTGGTATACACTTTACATATTTTTTTACGATTTACATATTTTTTTACGAAACAATTGACCTCCCATACGATTGATCGATATGGTGCATATACAGTTTGAAAATACATACACTGCATCCAATTAGAATATAATTAATGTTTTCACATGCATTTAATTGTTGTTTGGAAAGCTCATACATATACATACAATTGACCCCTCCCTCACCATACACACATATAATACATACAATTCACCCACTCCCCTCCCCCACACAACATACACTCTCACACACACACACATATATATCAACACTAATACATCGAATTCTATTAGAACTTCTAAGTTAAGTGCGCTTGGAAGGGTAACCCCTGGGACGTTCTCATATTGCATCCCTCCTTTTCCTAGATCCTACTTGTGAAATTTCACTAGATCATCTTAATTATCTTTACTGTATCAATTGAACACATCTAGATACATATAAAATTTGTCTTATTAATATCAACAACATATTATGTGAAATTTCACAAGTAGAGTTTGGGGAGGGTAAAATGTACGAAACCTTACCACTATCGCACAGAGATAAAAGGTTATTTTCAAAAGACCCTCAACTCACAAATATCATCCCAAAAGTAGAAAATACTAGATATAAAACCAAATAACTAGAGTGAAAACAAATGACAATTTATAAAAATAACAAACATAAATGATAGAAAATAACAACTAAATATATAAGAACACGACTATCTCTATCAACTTATTATATTCCAAAGCTATACATAATCATATCTATACTAGTCATCTAACTTTTTATTGTCCATTTATATCTTATTAACGTCATGAGAGAAAATTTGTCTACTTGTGAATTGATACCATATTATCAGAATATCCAAATGTGCATTCCAAAATTAAAGTACTTGTAAGTGCTCAACTTGCATATTGTGTCCTGTATCATAACAAAAGGAAAAAAAAATATATTATGTCTTATTTGATCATTTAAATACCAAGGAGAGAGAAAAAGGTGAAAATGACCAAAACTGTAGAGCCTCCATTTTAGTATATGCAAGCGTGGACTTTCTGGTTTCTACTGTGAAAAAGTTTATTCAGATCTTATACATACAACTTTTAGTTTAATTCAAGAGTAGACTTCAATCATCAAATCTCAACAAAACTCCCCACTTTTTTCAACAATAACCAAGAAATGATAAATTAATTTTCTTCCATATTTGTGTGGAATTTTTTTTTTAAAGAAAATCATGGCCACCGAAAATGAAGGATCATCTTCTTCGACGTCAAGAGGTCAATTACTCCGTCCAACTATTACTTTACCGCCGAGAAATTCTATGGAGAGTTTATTTTCAGGCGGGTCAAGCGGTATTAGCCCGGGTCCGATGACCCTTGTATCCAGTTTCTTCTCCGATAACGATCCGGATTCTGAGTGTCGTTCATTTTCACAGCTTCTCGCCGGTGCAGTGACACCTCCGGCGGGGTTTCCGGGTGCTAGACCGGGTTTCCCGCCACTTACGCCTCCAGCTACGGCGGCCATATCTCAGTCGCCGACGCCGACGTTTGCTATACCGCCTGGATTGAGCCCAACTAGTTTGTTCGATGGGTTCTTCTCACCTGGCCAGGTAACTTAATTAAAGTTCGTAACTTGGTTTTATGATTTATGGATTATAGATTCAAACCTTTAGGTTTTTTAGCATGAACACAATATACTTTTTTAATTATTGGATTCATATTTTTCAAAATTTTAGTGTTTTGGCAGATATATTTGAGGTGTGCACGAGTTGGCCCGAACACGGTATCATTGAAGGGTTAGATTGGTTTTGAGGTCTTTTCTTGCGAAGATTGAATAATACAACATATTCGGAATAATTCCATAAGTGAGGTTATGAGAGGACATGATGTATGTAGACCTTAATAGTACCTTTTTGGGTAGAGAGTGTTTCTGATAGACGGGCTTCAAGGAAAGGAAAATGAAATATGTTAAGTTGTCGAGATGGAATGGAATCCAATAATTGTTACCATAAATAGTAACTAGATTTTGGCTTTAATTGCTGAATCTTTATGTAGATACTAATTAAGTTATTTTAGCATTAATGGTTGATTTTAATAGTCTGTTAGCATAGCGAAAGTCATGACGGACGGATGGTAATTTCCCAGAAGAATCTACTGTAAGTGGCAATGATTTATAAGGCAATGTAGTGGCATACTGGATCTGGGAAAAGGAATTGTTTCCTTAAAGTCCTGAACTTTACTGTCAAAAGTGCATTACCTTTGTATGTGGAGTGTGCCTTTTGTTGTTCCTTGACTAAGGTATCTGACTCACTTGAGAAAGATTACATTAGACTAATGATCTTCATTTTCAGTTCATTTGATTGAAGAATATCCTTGTGAAGTCTCTTTCTGTTCTTAATTACCACATGCTTTAATTTTCCGAGTTACATGCCCAGCCAACTTCCGCTTCATCTATTCCCAGGAGGTCCTAAAATTGAAAGAACCTTTCCTTCCTCCAACCATTTTGGTGTAGGAAAGAAGGGGAATGATGACAAATTTTCATACACCTCGGCCTAAGTACATCAATGAAGTGTTCTAGAATGAATCTAGGGAGACTACTCTAATTTTATTCTACTTTAGAAAATCAGTGTTGCTGCCAGCTATGGACCGAAAGTAGGTAACAAAAATGAACTCTTCTCCTTGCGATCGAATCAGGTCATTTTATGTTTTAAAGATAGGGATTGACTCACACATGGTGGATTAACAAGCCACTTCCACTTGTCTATATCTGCCCTTCCCAAGGGATAAGTTAAAGTGTCTACATGTAGAGATCCTTCTTCATCCCCTCTAGTACTGCTTGTCAAACAGAAAAAAGTCGAGGACTTTAATTTAAATTATGGTGCTTCTTGAAGGAAGCAAACAAAGAGAAGTGTCAGGAAGTCTGTATAACCTTCTATGATTCATTAAGTTGTCTATTTGAACCAGCTCAAGATGGCTGGAGCAATGTACATAGAAACAGATGTATGAAAGTAGACCAGATCCATCCTATTTTCCCTCTCAACTAATTGTTCCACAAGATTCACGTAAAAGAACCATGTTCGGTCCCATCTAGTGCCAATCATATTAACCTGGGAAGTAGTTGGAAGAAAGGAATTCATGGCCTCACATGGACTGATAAAGAGAAAAGAAGACAACAGAAACTACTTGATATAATGTCTTGCAGATGTGTTATTATTTGTTTATGTTTGGTTGTTAGGGAAAGTACAGGCATTTGGTTTTTAAATGCAAATGCATGAATAGGGTGGATTTTTCTGTGGGTCCTTGCCATCTGAATCAATTTTGAATGAACAATATCTCTATCTTGCGTTATTATTATTATTACATCTCACGAATAATGTCATTACCTTCCCCATCTAGTAAGGGGAGATATGGAGAGAGGGAACATCTTTGTCGTGGGCCTTCTGTTATCTTTCTTTTTTGGAAAAAAAAGAACAACAATCTCAATGTCGTATTCTTCTAGAGGAAGACCTCGGTCATGAAATAAAAGAAAAGGCAGACAGTGTACTTACGGTCTTTAAACATGCAGGTTTTGTTTGTAGTAACATAACTGAGTTTTCCGTAATTAACACAGCTCTGCAATTAGAGATCTCTCGGTGATGGTAAATGTTCTTTATTTGGCATTGTGCTGTTAATTTGATGGAATAAAGTTACACGGGAAGAAATTTTCTATTTCCAATAGTTAAGAAGAAAAGAGGAGATTTTGACATTCAAGACCATTCTTGTTGTTTCAGATTGGAAGCTTATGTCCATGCCAAAGATAATTTCGGTTGCTACGGCCTTTTCCAGTCCTGTCTAATGAGAATTGCATTTGGGATGCCAGCATTCTAGTCATTTATTTCTATTACTTGTTGCATAGTTGGATGGATTGGCAATGCTTTTAAAGTATGCCATTATCAAGAACTTGATGTCTGTGTCAAGGTTTAGAAGTGATTTAACGGAACTCCCTCTGTAATCTACTAGAGAGAATTGTCTCTCAAAGGAGAACTTTGTCATGCTAATTAACAATTACTGAAGCTTGCCATTTTGCTTCTTCTCGTAGTAGTAGTGGCAATATGATTGAAGTATAGGTGTGATGGTAGATACCTTATGAAACAACCCTTTGGAGGTTTGAGATGACATGTGATGTTGTGACTCTGAATCTTCAAGGATTCTTTAAGACTTGATTACTGGACTAATTGGGAAGAAATTGTTTCTCGAGATAGATTAACATGAACAGTAGTTTTCCTCTCCGCTATCAGTGACACTGCACTAGCAACTAATCTATGAGCTAAACGCTCTGTTAATTAGTTTCTGCTACATGTGAAATGATATTTTTTTTAGTTTAATTTGAATTTGTTAAAGTTCATTATGTGTCTTCATTTGACAGGGTCCTTTTGGAATGTCACATCAGCAAGTGCTTGCTCAATTTACAGCTCAGGCATCCCAGGCTCAGTCTCAAATGCAAATTAAGCCCAACTATTCATCTTCTGCAACGGCAGTTGCACCATCAATTTCACAGTTCCAGTCCTTAACATCAAATGCAGCAGCAAACCAACAGATACCTCCCATATTGGATCCTAACATCGCGAAAGAGTCATCAGATGTTTCCCTATCTGATCAGAGGTCAGAACCTGCTTGCTTTGCTGTTGACAAACCTGCTGATGATGGCTACAACTGGCGAAAGTATGGGCAGAAGCAGGTCAAGGGAAGTGAATATCCTCGTAGTTATTACAAGTGTACACATCCAAATTGTCCAGTCAAGAAGAAGGTTGAGCGCTCCCTAGATGGCCAGGTGACTGAGATTATTTATAAGGGCCAACACAACCATCAGCCACCTCAAGCTAGTAAGCGTTCAAAAGAAAGTGGAAATCCAAATGGAAGCTATAATCTCTATGAGCTCAGCTCAGAGGGTCTGACAGGAAATTTCAACAAATCCAAGGAGGGTGAACCTTCCTACTCGTTAAGAATGAAGGATCAAGAATCCAGCCAAGCAAATGACCAGACCTCCGGCTCAAGTGACAGTGAGGAAGTGGGTAATGCAGAGACTAGAGTGGATGGTAGTTACATTGATGAACGGGAATCCAAGCGGAGGTACTTCCCTTCACTTTTAGCACTACTTTTACTGATGATTTTGCTTCCATGTCTGTTTTTACTAAATTGTTCACTAACATATCTGTACTTTGCAGGGCTGTAGAAGTACAAAGCTCAGAGGCAGCTTGTTCTCACCGGACTGTTGCAGAACCTAGGATCATTGTTCAAACAACCAGTGAAGTTGATCTATTGGATGATGGCTATAGGTGGCGAAAGTATGGCCAGAAGGTTGTTAAAGGAAACCCTTATCCAAGGTAAAATGTTCGCCTTATTTTGCTTACTTATTGTCAATGAACAACTATGTGATACGGAATCACCTATACATTGGTGTGTTCAGCTTGTTTAAAGCAGGGAATTTGACGAATTCCATGATAACAACAAATCAAAATTAATTGTTCTCAACTCTTCAATTCCTAATGTACAACATGATCTTGTCATATCATTTGTTCAATTTTGTTGATTTGGTACTTTGTGAATTGTATCTTTGTGTTTCCACTGATACCTAATCGATAACAAACCTAAATGGCTTTTTAAGGTCCAATTCCATCATTTTGTTGATAAAGTGAACCTTGTTTCATTGTAGAGCCTTCGTGTTTCCATTCGCCTTCCTATTTATGTTGCTATATTTTTACAATAACCTTGCTAATTTTTGAGTTCCATTGCCTTTAACCACCAGTGTCATATATCTTGGCTTCTGCGACCTCCTTTTTGCAGCATTCATTTAGAACTCTATGTTTCAAATGAAGTGCTGCAGAATCACTTTGTCTCTGTATGCTAGTACTGAACTAGCTGATCAATGTCCATATAACTCAGCAAGTGCATAGCCAGATGCCTTGTTATTTTTCTTGCCATGATTTTTACACGCCTTATTATTTTCCGCAGAAGCTATTACAAATGTACCACCCAGGGATGTAACGTAAGAAAGCATGTTGAAAGGGCTGCAAGTGACCCTAAAGCAGTCATAACAACATATGAAGGTAAACATAATCATGATGTGCCTGCAGCGAGGAATAGTAGCCACAATACAGCCAATAATGCTGTGTCACAATTGAGGCCAAACTTCCCTGTAGTTGATAAACCAGCTGCAATGCGAAGACCGGACTTCCAGAGCAATGAACAACAACCTATAGCGCTTCTACGATTCAAAGAAGAACAAATTACATGATCTGTCAAAGCTTTATTCCAGCAGGGTAATTAACAGAAAGCCAGTAGAGGGCTGTGACTTATTATACTGGATGGTTCTATTTCTCGGGTTTGCAATGTTAATGATGGTCTCTCGGTCTCTCCCAACAATCTTGAAACGAAAATGGTACAGAAGTTGCATTGACATGAAATAATAGGTTTGAATATAACATCTGTTTGTGAATGTTCTCAAAAAGGGCAGAGTTGTTAGCTATGGTATTTCTTTATGCATTCTTTCTGTAAATGCTTCTATATTCCAACATGTTTTGGCCTTTCATCTGAATTCTGAATGATGATGCATTAAGTTTTTGGACAATCTTCTTTCTGTTATGAATTTATGATTCTTAATATTTTATTTAGAAAGGAGCGGAGGTCGTGAATTAGAGTAGCAGGCTAATAGGTTAGTAAGGTTGGGTTGATGTCTGACCTTGGGGTATAGTAGGGTAGTAGGATTAATCGTGTTTTTATATCATGTGTTGTCATTACCTGTCTTATATATGTTAATTTTACTATATTTACATATTATCATGTGTTTTTTTGTTATTAGTCGTTCTTTTTTTTTCCTTTTTCTTTTCCTTTTCCTCTTTTCTCATATCTAGTTTATTTTACTTATGAATTTTTAAGACAAGGGCTCCTAGGAAACAACTTTTCTACCTCAATAAGGTAATGGTGAGGTTTGAGTGCATTTTACCCTCTCTGGACCCATTCATGGGATTCCATTGGGTATGTTATTATTGTTGTACTATTTTTATTTGGTATGGTTGAATTTGCTTCGAGTTATAAAAGGGCAAGTTTGTTGCACTAAAACTTCAACTATACGTAGGGTCTGATTTTCATCTAGATTTCAACTGTCTGTTCAAGGTCATCTAATTGTTTGACTAGCCTAGCCGAAAACTAAAGTATATTTGAATGGATCGATAACTTATCACTTATAAAATTTTATGACAAGTGATTATTTTTTAAAGATAGAATCAAAAAGTGATCAACACCAACATTACCCCAATGCTTCAAAAGCTCCTGTCCATTGCGGGGTAAGGGGGGTTGGATGTACGCAGTCTGACCCCTATGTTTAAAAACATAGCGCGACTGTTTCTGGATGACCCATGATGAGCGTCGAAAATTGCATTGATTAACTGCTACTTCACAATTGAAAGAAGTGCAGACAGTTTAAAGAGTCATTTTGTTTTATTCTATCATACTCCAAAGCCAAAAAATAGTGATTTTTGGCTCCATTCGAGATTGATGGATAAGAATCGAAAAGTGATCAATAAACGCTATTTCTATGTGAGATAACCAAGAGGGGACTTTCCTTTCAAGTTGATGTGACCTTATTATACCTTGGAGAAGATTCAACTTTTACTTTTTGTCATATTCCATTGAAAGAGTTCTAAACTTTTTTGACATTTTGTCACTCTTGATACAAATTAAAATTGATGTAATTGTTACATTTCAAAATTCAAAGTCTCTTTTTTTGTTGCAAAAATATTTACAACTATTGACCTAACTCTCAAAATATTTCAATTATTATCATATTATAAGTTGAGGTATTTGGCCACAATTTACAAAATCAATTTTGTTCAATTGAACACAGCACAAAACTCTCTCGGGTAGCTCCTCTTGCTTCTGTGCCTGCATTATAATCCAAATATATATCAGATCAAGAACAAAATATATATGAATTGTCCCTTTTCCGTGAGTTTCACAGCTCAATTGTCAGTTGTTCTCTTTTCCTACCTCAACTGTAATCGTCTGTGTGTTAATACACGCCTAGTTGAGTAGATGGTAATAGTTCAGATAGGAAAAAGGAAAAACTGATTGTTAACCTCATCAGCTTCGAGGTAGGAAAAGGGAACAACTGATAGTTAGGATGTGATGATAGTTCAGATAAGGAAAAAACTGATAGTTAACTCTCAGCTTCGAGGTAGGAAAAAAGAACAACTGATAGTTAGGGTGTGAAACTCGTGAAAAAATGATAGTTCAGATATATTATTGAAACTTATAACTGTACCTGAATTGTTAAACCAAGATCAAGAATTCCATGTTTCAACCGTTCTCGAAATGCATCAAATCCTCTCCTGGAAATGTAGCTGAATCGATGAACATCTAAGTCTATTTCGAAATAGTTGTCTCCCTGCACAAAAATCATCCATAAGATTCGAAAAAAAAAAGTTTCAAATATTAGAATTTTATCTAAAGTAATGTCCCTTCGTCTCATATTGGTT
>JAOTQR010000086.1:6531725-6542194 GCA_025774065.1 Solanum ossicruentum
ATATCTGCATTTTTTCAAGGCAATGAAGAATTCAGATCTATGTTGTAGCTGTCATCAGTGTTTCAGATCTTTCCTCTATGTGTTTCATTGTACTTTATGCATTCTATTATCCTCATTTGTTAAATTTCCCATGTTCTTTTGTTTTGAATGTTGGTCTTTCTTTTCCTTTCTTTTGGTTGTTTTCTCTGTATGTCTTAAAATACTCATTGTTATGGAGTTTTTGAATCTATCTGTTACAATGTAAGCAAGTAGAGGCAAATTCAGTATTTAAACTTAACAACTTAAGTAGTTCAAGTTTCATATGCTAGCATTTGGCCATAGATTTTGGATCAAGTTTTGAAAATTTATTGCAGATTTTGAAAATCTAATCTTGAAATTTTCGAGTTCCCAAGAAGGGGCTTGAACCATTTTTGGGAGAGATTTTACCTCCACTCACCAAACATCAAATTTTATCCAAGTAAAATGCTTGTCCACACACAACTTCAAAACTCAAACTTTCAAATTTTAACTTCAAAAGCTATGGAACAGGTGGCCTAGTTCTTTGGAAATATGGGTTCAGAATTTGATTTTTACACTTCTGTTTGTTTTCTCACACATATATCTACTATTTCTGCTGAATACGAATGGTTCATTTGAATGGATTCCCAACACTCTCGGTCTGCCTTTAAGAGCAATTAGATGATAAACTTGTTTTGGTGGAGTGGTTGTACTCTCTACTGGAAAAATCTGATCTTTCCTCTTTAATCTAGAAGTAATGAACCTAGATGTTTTCAGTCAAACTTTAGCTGCCTGAAGTAATTGAAGATTTTGAGTGTTCAGGACCTATTCCATCTGAAAAATGGTGTTAGTGGAGAGTTATTCTCTCACCTTATCATGTAGCATGATGTTGTTCTTTAATTAAAAAGATTTCCACAAGGTACTGAGATTTTGTAACTACTTCTTAACTTATAGAATGTAAAGAAATTACCCAAAATGAGATTAGTGACATCGATTTTGTCATGTCTTAGATATATCTCAACAACCTGATTTGTGAATGGGTTCAAAACGTTTGCTGTTGTAACATGTAAGTTTCCATTTGAAGGCGTCTGGTATATGATTCTTGTTTTCTTCAGATAATTAGTGCATTTGGCTTGTATATCTGGTGTGCTGCTGCTGATCCTGCTGATCCAGGGGTTTTTAAATCCAAGAAGTATCTTAAGAAGCTAGACCACAAAAAGCAAGTTCAACTTAAAGAATCTAAATTAGGGTGCGAGACGACGTCGTCTATACAAGATGCTAATGCTGCTTCAATTGGGGAAAACACGTCTGTAAAAAGCAATATAGGAGCTGAACCAGCTGCAGATCACAATGAACCTGAACAGAAAGTTACCGCTACTCGTCAAAGATCTTCCTCTTCTGGATTGTTGGCGCTACTACCTTGTGCTCTTATCAGCAATTGCGCAGGTAGACACAAGGAGTCTTCTCAGCAGCAGTTGAGTGAAGATGGCATGTTCTACTGCAGTTTGTGTGAAGTAGAGGTTTGTAACTTCATGTCCAGTGCTTCCACCTTGAGGCATTATTATGTACTGAGTTGCGAATACTTTTGCCAAAAAATCTTGTTATTAAACAAAATAAAGAGGTTTGAATCTTGTGGTCGGATATGTCAAATGTACCGAAGTGTCCTTTAGTCTTGTGGTCTTAAACATGTCACGTGGAAAATTGCAATTAAGGGGTTGCTATAAAAGGTCTGCGTACATTTTACCCTCCCCAGAACCCACTTGTCGGATTCCATTGGGTATATGTTGTTGTTGTTGGGTTGCTATAAAAGGAAAAGAAACATTCTTAAAAATGTGAATAGGACAAACAAATTGAAACAGAGGAGTAATATTTCTTCGTTTTGTTTTAAATCTGATATACTTAGGTTGATGTACTTGTTCTTATTTTGGTTAGATTGCTGTAATACGTGATCATACGAGACTCAGTGCTGTATAACACTTGCAGGTATTTAAATACAGCAAGCATTGCAGAGTATGTGACAAGTGCGTCGATCAGTTTGACCATCATTGCAGGGTATTTGACAACTTTAAGTGGTCTGCAATATAATATATGTACTGCATAGATTCTTTACTTGTGTCATTCATGTAAAAACCTCCTAATCGTATTTTTATGTTTTTTGGTTTCGTAGTGGATAAACAACTGTATAGGGAAAAGGAACTATCGCAAGTTCTTTACGCTCATGGTTTCAGCCCTCCTGCTGGTATGATCAATCACTCTTTTGCTAGTTTTTAGTGTTCTATGTAAGGTCATAAGTCTGACATGCTATTAAAATATTTCTTCTCTCTGAATGTGTATCCGCTACCTAAAAAATGAAATGAAATCTTCAATTTTAAATCAGTCATTTCTTAACTCCTTCTCTCTCTTCCCCTCAATCTTCCTCCTCATCCCTTTCTCCTTTACTTCCTTTTCTTCATGTAGGAGAGAGGTTTGGTTATTGGTAATACCGATCTTGCCCTGCTTCAGAGCTGTCATAGAAAGAACATCCTTTTCTATTCCTTTCTTGTTTCTTAAAGAAACTACCCACAATCATGGTCACTTCAGATATTTTAAACATTTCATATTTGTGCATTTTCCATTTAATTGACTATTGATAGGTCTACTTGGTTTGTGCACTTTGGACTTGAGATTGCAGCTTATACTTCAGTGGTCAACTGGAATTCTTGTACTGATCTGCTGCTTCATCGAGAAGAAGAAATTTTCTGCAGAAATCACCTCCAAATTAGGAAGCAGCTTCTCCATTGTTCCCTTTGTCATTGTAGTGGTGAGTATCCTTGCATTTTCCTCTTCAAGCGATTATTATAGTTTTATTTCGGATAAGGGAGTGGTAAGCAGAAAAAGAAGTAACACACCTGTTCCTACCAATACTAAGTTGGCGGAGAGAGCATAGCTTTCTTTGCTTAATTGGTTCTTCAACCCCATCCCAACCACACACATACAGGCTTGATTTTTCTCCTTGAGCTAAATACATGGAGATTTCTTTTTGATAATGGCTGGAAGTATCCGGTGAGATTAAACCTAGAACCTGTACTTACTCCAATACGATGATTATGTGCATGGCCATCTCATCAAAAAGTTTAAGCAATTTGAGAAAGCACACTTTTATTTGTTTAATTATGTCTTCAACGTGAGTAATCCACACGAATTGGTCTTTGTATTTGGATTTAATAGAAAACATTTTGGTCTCTGTATATTTATATTTTTGAAATGTATCTGAAGTTAGTTCTACATGTAACAGGCTGTCTGTACCATATTGGCCATGATAGCAACCCTGCCACTTGCTCAACTTTTCTTCTTTCACATACTTCTCATAAAGAAGGTTAGTCTTTCGTTATCACTCATCTGGTGATCCTATCTTGTTGCTTTCTTTAATCAGTTAAATATGTTTGCTTGGATGACAGGGAATTAGCACCTATGACTACATCATTGCTCTCAGAGATCAAGAGCAACAGGGAGTTACAGGTCAGCAAAGTCCTCAAATGTCTACTGTTAGCTCCCTAACTGGGTTAAGCAGTGCAAGCTCCTTCAATACTTTCCATCGAGCAGCATGGTGCACACCACCCCGTCTTTTTGTTGAGGATCAGGTAAGGTTCAATTCAAAGTCAATTATGAAAATTTCGAGAATTTAGTAGTCTTAAATAGCTGGTTATGAATAAGCTGAACTATTGAGTTTGTGGTGCTAGTAATTGTGTTTCAGCTAGCTTCTCATAGTTGATTTTAGTTCCTAATTTGCATTCGTAGCTTCAATTCTTTTTGAACTTGTCATAAGAAAAAAAATAATGCATTGAATCTAGTAATGTGGCCACTGGCCAATGCTTTGCCTGCTTTATGAATAGAAGTTCTTGAAGTGGACTCCTGGGAGCATGTATGTTCAATCTTGAGCTTGATATATTTTGGCTCTCCTGTTGTCAAAAGTTCCAAGGTATCTTAGAAAGTTAAACCTCATGCTGTAACCGTGGAGCTTTGCCAATTTATCCTCGTGAGGATAGTTGCAGATATAAAATCTTGAACAGTTCCTCTTTAGTTTATCCTTTGGGTGTGGTTGTTACAAGCATTACGGGATTCCCTTGTTGCGATTGATATGATGTAGGACTTCATATTGTCTGATTATACTTGAGAGGGTTGAGAATGGCATAGCATGGATAGATTAAGAGGAATTTTATTTACTGAAATAATGAGACTACCTGAATAACAACTCTATTCCACTGAAGGCAAAAAGCTGGATCTTTGCACAGGACCTTGATAAACTATGGTCATGTTTGTTTTATTTCATCTAAGGTTTATACCTTTTGGTTTATGGACTCGAAAGGTTTGGCTGACATTCAGTAGAGAAATCATGCTATGTTGCTTTTTCATCAGTTTGGCGTAATGCTCGAAGTGCTAATTAGACTCGAGCAGTTTCCCTGTAGAGTAGTAGAAGTATACCACTTGAGCTGGACAGTGTATACTAACTTCTGTTTAATTTTGTTGGTGATTCCGTGCAGTTTGATGTAGTTCCTCCGGACACTGTATCGGTCAGTTCACATGGTAAAAGGTCAACGGCAGAGGAACCAATCAAGAAAAAGAATCCAGCTGCTGTGAAGATTAGCCCATGGACATTAGCACGATTGAATGCAGAGGATGTTTCAAAAGCTGCTGCTGAAGCAAGGAAGAAATCAAAAATTCTCCAGCCAGTGATGAGAAACAAAGAACCTTACGTTCTTGAAACAAATAGCAGCATAGGAAGTAGCGGACGTCGCATGGTGCCTAGGCCTGATAACAATAGAAGGAGAGCTAGTAAACGAGTTCGACTCCCTGCCGAGCTACCCTTTGAAACCTTGAGTAGAATTCCCAATGATATAGCTCAAAATAGTAGAAGGCCCATGATAACCGAGTCATCAAGCAGTTTAGCTCCCCTTCAGCTTGAAGCACGGAGTGATTTCAGAACAAGCCAAGGACTATCCACCTCAGGTGTTGTTGTTGCTTCTTCACCTGAGAGTAGTTTGGACTCTCCTGACATTCACCCACTCCGAGTGTCATCCTCGGGAGTTGAAGACACTACACGTCTCGTAGGCCACCTATCATCTGGAATGACTCTTCAGAAGGACACTCCACTGTCTAGATCGACTAGTGATGGATACGAGGCATCTGGTGGGGAGGATAGCGATCGTGTGCCTACTCGAATTGTGCAAAGGTCAACAAGGTGGAATAGCATTCTTTTTGGCTCTGATCAACAAGATGATAGAGTCAGAAGATTGATGGTACCGTCTTCGTCAAATCAGGCTAACAT
This sequence comes from Solanum ossicruentum, assembly GCA_025774065.1. Classification (NCBI taxonomy): domain Eukaryota; kingdom Viridiplantae; phylum Streptophyta; class Magnoliopsida; order Solanales; family Solanaceae; genus Solanum; species Solanum ossicruentum. The sequence continues at coordinate 6,537,028 of JAOTQR010000086.1, forward strand.
CAGGAAGTATTGAGCCTCTTAACATACTTGGGAATTCTTCTGTAAGCTCTTGAAGCTACATGATCTGTTGACATTTCTTAATTTGTTGATGATGTTTGTCCAGTAGTACATGCCTTCAACTTGGCCTGTTCCATTGTACATTGAGTTCAATTTTTGGGTGAGAGAAGTGCTGTAAATGTCTAGTGGAAAAAAGATAATGTCTATTCTCTTGTCCTCAGATGCAGCATTCAATGATCACTTCTTGCTGCCATTCACTTAAAAGTGGATTTCTACTCAACAAATTTGTGGAAGTGCCTTAGATGTTCTAATGCTGTGATCTCTTGCTTGCCTCACTATTCTTGTATATCCAAGCTCCCATTGATCTTAAGTCTGGATAAAGGAGGATTGTCGAGGGTCAAAAATGGATACAACCTCTCTACCCCATAAAGGTAGAGGTAAGATTGCGTACATTTTACAACCTCTCTACCCCATGTAGAAACTCTCAAGCATGCTTAGAATGTGTTTGGTGTTCTATATAATCAATATTAAAGTGAGCGGCATGCAAAATATCTCTAGCACCCCAAGCTTCTATTGCCCCCAACAGTTAATAATGGTGGCATACCTCCATTAAAGGAGTTGTATGGAGTTTTGAAAGTTAAAAGGAGATGCAAGATAAGGTTGATGAGTTCTAATGAGAAATCAAGAAAATGCTTGTCATAGAAGACTTCAAGAATTGTGGCAATTGGTGAGCCAAGTGTTACATATATTTCTTGATCCAAGTCAAAAAAGGAAACTTGAGACCCACATTAAGTTCCAAAGGAGCTAATTTTCATGCGCAACAAGGAGCTGATGCTTCGCTATGCGGGTCGCTTTAGCGACCAGGCGTTCGCTAAAGCTAGGCCTGCTGGAAAGTGCGGGTGTCGCTAAAGCGACATCAAAAAGGGGTTTTTCCTTGATGCCCATTTTTGAACTTTTTCTCCATTTTTAAACTTTGAGAGTTTGGCGACTTTTGCTTGGTTTTTTGAGGGTTTTTCATTGAAAGAGTATTTTCCACTCCCTTATCATTACCCACGAATTATTCCTTGATTTTGAAAGATATATTTGATTTATTTGTAAGAAATATAAGTTATAAAACTTATTTAAAATATTCATAAATTTGTATTATTATTCTATAATGAACATGTTCATGAAAAGTCATGACAATGAATACAATTAATATAAATTTTAAAAAAGAGAAAGAAAACAAAACAAAAATATCAATGATTTGTATACAGAAAAAAATTAATATTATTACTTGTAATTGGAAATGACTTCGGAAAGCAAGTTCAAATGAAAATTATAAAAAGTAACAAAGTATGTATATAATAGCTCAATGTTCAATGATGCATTACTCAAATTTCAGTAAATCAATTTCATATTTCAAATACGAGTTTTCTAACACGTGCATTGCAAGTATATTTCATTTTAATGAGTATAAACTTCTTAAAACAACGAAAGATTATTATAATAATCATGCAATGATGAGGTATGTGAAATGTGAAAGTAAAAAGTGCTACAAGATCGGCTTGATGACTAGTGATCCTGTGTAATTAGTATTTATTGTCATTGAAAAATACAATTTTGTTGAAAATATTACTACCAAATGAAGTTGAAAGGACATTTTATTTTGAAAAGCGAAATAAATGACATTAGTAGTACTATTTCAATTACAAACTCATTCACTATTATAATTTGTAGTTGTAATACAAACAATTATCTTATGATATTTCAACACCAAATATACTGAATATCAATTTGAATAACATTAATTACTGTTATAGGTTTGAAGTTTTACTATTGATACCGAAAACCAAGTGAAAAATATATAAAAAAACTATTATTACAGATGCTCCACGTCTTAAAATTTGTTCATTGTTTTTAACAAATTGCAACCTTAACTTTTTTGCAACAGGATATATATTAAGAAGTTATTGCCATATTATAAAAATTTCATCATCCGATATCTTTGTTCACATGAGTGATGGAACATTGTCGATATCACATATACATCTGGAAAGATGTAATTATTATATACTATAGAAATACTTAAATATAAATTATAAGCAAGAATAAATTGACTAATTAAAATTTGTAACCGATGAGAGATAATATCATAAGCCGATAATATATAATTCAAACTTGTGATAACAAAAACATGAAACACATAAAATGAAAATCTAACTTTACGAAATATAGTAAAATATATGCCACTAATATAATATTCTACGCTTACATAAAGATGGAACAGAGAAAAATAAAACATCCGATGGGAAGTGGAAGAATTTGTGTGTAGAAACAAAGCGAAAACATAAAAGTTATCAAGTTTTCAGTATGAGGATCTAATTATACTGATTAATGCAGTGAAATCCAACAAATTTTAGAGGATAAAAACTTCAGATGATAACTTACTATTGACGCTAAAAATATTAACAACCCTTTTTTTCATCATTAATTATATTAACCCATAATCTGATATTAAAAAATGACCTAAAAAAATGGTTAGAGTATGCATTATGTGAAAAATTAGTTAAAAAATATGATATTAGATTATTATATTGTATATATCTATGATAATCATTAGATTATCATAACCCATATATCTAATTTGAAGTTATCTACCTTTCAAGACATTTATCTTTTCAATTCACGATATAATAAGCAAATTAATGGAGTGAGTGAGTATAAACTATGTTAATCATTCCCACAGATGAGTATAAATTTAGTTTCTCAATTAAATAATTCATCGTAAAATCTTCAATGTTCTAAAAATATTAAATGTAATTTAAGTTTGTTTTTTAGTAAATAAATATTATAAAAACAGTTTTAACTAGAAGGGTATAATGAAAAATAATTTTAACTTGAACGGTAAAATGGTAATCCAACTTCTTAATTGAGTTCTTCCACTTTTAATAATATATGATGATATATGCACAAGGAGAGATAAAATTTTAATTTTTTGAGTCCTAAGTTTTAAAATCATAATTTTAGATGTTAATGATTAAACTCGAAATTTAATGTATATACATATTTAATAAATTTTTATAATATAAATAAATTAATTAAATAAAAATACTGAATTCGATCGAATTTTAATGAGCCTTTGACCTTAACCATGTGCCCCAAAGTCTTTGGCCACTAAATTTGATGGTGACAATTTGAATGGATGTCATTTCATTACCCCCCAACCCAATTCAAAAGGAAGATATTTAATATGTTTATTATATTATATTTTGATTCGAACAATTTTTCAAGATATATTAATTTTGACTTGAATTTTATATTTATTTTAAAATATTAAAAGTTTAATTTTAGACTATAAATTTTATATTTTAAATCCATCTCCGATTATTTGTTGAAAGCTAACGTAAGGGTAGTGATCATATTTGTCTTTTTCATTCATAGGTTAATGTTTTTTTTCTTTTTTTTTCAAGTCTTCCTTTGTTTTTTTAGTATATTGACGATAGATCAATCAAGATCGAATTTCTTTCTAAAGTTCTATTTCAATGACGTCGATGGAGTGGCTTCGCTCTAGACTATTTCGTCAATCAAATTAATAAAGTTAAATTATCTAAGAGTGTAATTTTATATTTATAAATGCTGTATTACAGATCGATAATAAACCTATGTTAAAATATTCTTTAAAGGTCCCCAAATAGTGTAATGCTACTCTTGAGGAAATGTTTGATAAATTGTGAAGAATATTTGTTTTTTCACATTTCTATTTATAAATAAATAAATAAAGTTAAATTTTAAAAATATTTCTTTTTTAGGATTAAGATAGGTATCTTCTCCTCCTCCCCCAAAGTTGCTGAAAATGGCATCAATTTTCACATCCATTGATTTAATTAGAATTTCTAAAAGTTGCCGACCTGATAAAAAATAATTTATCAATATTTAAAATTTTCGAATCGATTAAATTTAATTTTTTTATAAGACAAATTTAATTTATGCAATAAAGCATTTTCTATCACAAAAATTTATTTTCAAAATTTTTAATTATTGAATATGTTGTTGTTAGTTAGTTCTTCTCATCTAGTAAAATTTAGTAGTAGTTGATTTTTCAATTTTCTTTTTTCTCCTCTAATATAAGTGGAAAGATTCTTAGTTTTTTTTGGTTTTTCATCCGGTGTTCGGAGCCTGTAGAGCCTCGACTAAATTCGAATCACACACTACAGGGTTCATTTGGGGTGACACTCCTCACGAATTTTTTTCATTTCCAGAACTCGAACTCGAAATCTCTAATTAAGAATAAAAACACTCGCACAAGTACATCACAACTCATTCTCGCTAAGTACAAAAATGAGGACACAAAAAAATATATTAAAAAAAGAAAAAAAAGTGTGCCAACTATTTGAAGTTGATTAGTCAATATTTAGAGTAGGCAAAGTACAATTATTGTCTAAAAAGTGTAATCTTTTAATTTTTTTTATTAGTACAAAATTTTTTCCCTGCCTCTGGGAAGGTATTACCTAAAAAGTAGGAGAAGAAACTAAGTGGAGAAACCTTTTTACATTAAAAAAAAATATAATTAATTAGAAATAGTTTATTTATGCTAAAAGGATAAGTAAACAAACTAAAAACAAGTTTACTTAATTAATCTTTTACTTTATTGCACTAAAAAATTATTAGATTTTTTTTATCACAAAAAAGACATTCTATCTTATCTAAGTGTCAAGAACTAAAAATATTTTTTGTAATTAAAAAATCATTCAATTTTATTTAAGTAACAAAAACGATATGACAATTACCATGTTACGAGTTAGGTATGCAAAAACTAATGACATACATAATTCTGTATTTTTATAAGGTTTATTTAACGGAAAATATCTTTTATTAGAAAAATAATTTATTTTTAAATTCAAATTCATATATATATATATAAAACAACAACAACATTATCTCAGTACGTCAAAGGCTCTCTCCCAGTGCGGGATAAGAGGGGTTAGATGTATGCAGCTTGACCCCTATGTTTAAAAATATAGAACAATTGTTTCCGGATGACCCATGATGAGCGTCGAAAGTTGCATTGACTAATTGCTAGTTTACAATTGAAAGAAATGCAGACAGTTTAAAGAATCATTTTGTTTTATTCCATCATACCTAAAGCCAAAAAATAGTGAATCTTTGGCTTTACCCGAGATTAATAGAA
>JAOTQR010000086.1:6560060-6572428 GCA_025774065.1 Solanum ossicruentum
TTAAATTCTCTGGCGCATATGTGATAGTTTTAGTATAGTTCATTACTGTAACGTGATATGTATGGTTCGTCGCATCTATTCCCTCCTTATATCTAGTCTTTTCTACTTCTGGGTTTTGTGCTGAGGGTTTTAGGAAACAGCCTCTCCACCTCTACGAGGTAGCGGTAAGGTCTACGTACGATCTGCCCTCCCCAGACCCCACTTGTGGGATATTACTGGGTATGTTGTTGTTGTTGTATATATGCCCAATCGGTCAATAATATCACAATCTAATAAATCGGACCAAATCGATTTACTAATGGAATGTCCTAATACGGTTCAAAAGTGTGCTTTAGCTAATGATCCAATCAAGGAATAATTGGAACAAGGGTATCGAATTTCTTAATTGAATTATTGATTAAAAATGAATTTTCGAACATTTGACTACGTACCATTGAATAGTTTAGTCGCATACTTGAAACATAGCCCATAAAGTCACGAGAATGATTGGATAATTGATTTATATGGATCCTATCTCAAAAATAAAAAATAATATATCAAAGATAAAAAATAATACATATGAAACCAAACAACTATATTTTATACAAAATACATTTGATTTACTATAAATCTATTTAATTTTGTAGGTGCAAAATTAAGAAAGGAAAAAGGCCCAAGGGAAAAAAAAGAACATGCTCTTCTAGCTTCTGCTTGGGGCTTGTGGCGTTTCACCGCTGCTACTCCGCCGTTGCGCCACCGGTAGCTGCCGACTTCCGTCAACTTCCTCATCTCCGTTTTGGTCTCTCCTGTCCAAGGTAAGTTCCGTTCCCTTTGTTTTCTTTACAAAGACAAAATACAAAGTTTTATTGAGCTTTTTTCTTTTGTAATCCATGAATTTGACAATGAAATTGAATGAACTGCAGATAAAGTAGAATTTTTTCTGTTGGATTATACTTGAGCTAAAATGGGTGTGCTTTATTGCTTCACTTTAGGCTAGAAACTGTGAAGCTGATGATTTTTTTTTTGAATCTTATTCTTGATTTTCCTATTATGGTAGTGTGAATTTATGCTGTTAATATTTGTGACTCTGGCTTTTCAGAAATTAAGGAGCATAAAAGATGGAATTTTTATCATTAGATTGTGACTTTTCAGCAATTAAGGTTTAGTTAATGGGGTTCAATTTCAAGAATTTTATGAACTTGTAAACATGATGATGACTGCCTATTTAACGGTTTATATTATCATATTGTGACTTTTAAGCCATTGAGTTTTGATTTCTATGAAATGTTTGGAGTCTAGAGGTGTACTTATGGCTTACATTAGGGCTGTCAAGGACATGTACGATGGAGCCAAAACTTGAGTTAGGAGAGTGGGGGTGACTCTGAATGTGTTGCAATTCTAGTTCGGAATCAAAGTTTAGTCATTGGTATACTTACATAAAGTCGGAGTCTTTTTCTTTTGTTTAGAGAGCTGTATGTCCTTGGAGAATGTAGAAACCGTTACCGAGTTTGAATGGGTATTGAGAATTCATAAGGGCAATCCGATCAGTTCGGGATTGAGGAGTTATTGTTGCTGTTCTCTTATATGAAAAGGAAAAAAAAATAGAAAGGGCTGTAAGAGATTGGATTTTATCATCAGATCGTGACTTTGCTGAAATTACAGAGAAAGGTTTAGTTAATGGAGTTCGATGTCAAGAATTTCATGGACTCTTAATTATGATGATTGCTTGTTCAATGCGTTTTATCATCAAATTGTGACTTCTCAGCAGTTGAGTTTCACAATGCTTTGTGAATTGTGTCAGTTTGTGTTGCATATCAGAACTTTGATTACTACAGCTCTCTAAATGTGTTGCAATTATAGTTTGGAATTAAGGTGTAGTCATGTTGGTATACATAAATAAAGTTCAAGTCTTTTTGGCAGTTGGTATACTTACAGCTGACTTCTCAGCAGTTGGGTTTCACATGTAAAACCTCTAGTATTAGAGAGCTATTATTCGAATGGAATGAAACTAATCCAAATGGAATGGATGTTGAGGATTCATAAGGCCAGTTCTAACTAGTTTAGGATTGAGGAGTTTTTGTTTTCTTAAGAACAATGAAGAAATATTATAGGACCATAAAAGATATTTTTTTAATCACCAGATTGTGCTTTTCAGCAATTTGGATTTAAGGTCTAGTTAATGTGGTTCAATTTCAAGAATTTCATGAATGCTTAAATGTATTGACCGCCTATTCAGCAGTCTAATGAAACCCTGAGTTTTCATCAATGTTGGTGGGCATTGACCATTTACTCTCCAGAAGCTGTGAAGCTTTCTGGAGCTGATGCAGTTGTTGATTGGCTTCCATGTTTAACTTTTCTCTGATTTTGTTCAAGTCAGGATGAAGTCCTAGATTCAATTTTTCCTTTCAAATGCATCGATTGGCCTACTGCGTACTTGTGTCCTTTTATTTGTAGAATGTAGATGGTTGGTGCATTTTAATATTGGCAATGTATAAGAATGCTGAGGATGAAGTTGTTATATTGCTTCTGAATATGTTGGTGTTGTAACTTTTAAGGTTCATGCTGGTTTACATTCATGTCCAGTGCTTGGTTGGGATCTTGACTCACAAAAATTATTTGTTCCGCTTTAATCCCAACTCAAGGATTTTCACTCTAAAATTTGACTATCTCCATCATACTAGCTAACCTCATTCTGCAAGTCACTACGACAATGAAATTGCAGAGATATAAACACATGGGAAGAAATCAAGGACAAGAGTGTATTTGGAATGACGTGCGGCTGCTTACTTCATTCCAAGTTTAAGTCTTCCTTATCTTTTCTTTTGTTTCAGGACAAACCGACAAAGAATAAGTTGCTTTTATTGTTTGCTAAATTGATATACCTACTTTAGGTCCTATATTTTCAATGAGCCTTTTAGCTGAAGAGTACTTTTGTACTTGTTTACATATTGGGGAATTTTTGCAACTTCATTTAACTACTCTCACATTTTTATCCACTAATTCTAAAATAGAATCTACGTAAAGGTAGCAAGACAAAAGTGTTATAAATGCTTCCATTGCTGTTTGTTTCACCATGCCACATCAGTCTATAATGGCTCTTCAAACTCTAATAGTAAGTGGAAATTTGGGTTCTAACTTGGACTCTTCACTGTCTCCGGATGCTTGAGTCTCATGTCTTAATTTGTTGTAGCGTATCTTTGATGAGATGGTAATCTAGCATGATTTTATCTTGTAACAGGATTGCAATGGACACTATTAAACAAGAGAAGGTAAGGAGATTTGAGGAGTTTATTGATCGGCGTCTGAAACCAGATCTTGTTCACGCAATTGCTGAACGGTAGTAACAAAAATATCATTCACTTCAGTTTTCCTAAATTCATTTTCTGTTACATATATCTTTATTTGTTTTGGGGACTTCTTTTCTCATCATTTGCTGTTCAACCCCTTTCCTTGAATGACAAAGATGTTTTTCATCTGAACACTTTTCTTATTAATGGGAATGGATCTTTGATGACCTATGGTTAAACGAGTTTTCCAAGAGAATTAGTGGTTTGGTGGTTTACTTCAACTCATTTAGCTTGCTCCTTTAAAATCATAGTAGTAACAATTATGGGTAGTTTTTCAAAACTTATTTGCCATGTATTAATGGCCAAATTGTGTAGTGGAATAAAAACAACTAGGTATATTCTTGTCCTGGTTAAATTCTGATCATCAACTTGAGGCTTAATTGCTTAAATCCACAATGTTGTGCAAGTAAGTTTAACATTTATGTGTGTGAAGAACGGCAACGTCTAAACTATTGCATAGGAAGTAATGGAATGATTTAAACTCAACATTGCCAAAGTTACCTATGTATCAGGAAATGTGTGATAAGATTTTTGTGGCCTAACTTGTTTCATTTTGTTTTCTTCCACTTTATGGCTGCAGGGACAAAGTCTTTGAACAGCAAAAGATTTTGTATCCTTCTCATGTTATTATATAGTTACATTACCAACATATAGTTGGGTCATTCTTCCAGTCTTTCGGACTTTCAGTTGTAGTTTGCACTTGCAGGCATGTTGGTTAAATTGTTTAATTACTTACATGAAAACTGACGTGGGAATGAGGTCCATGTAGTTTTCTTAACCTTATCTTTTTTAAGCTCTGATTTAAGAAGTAATATAGAGAATTTGGAGAAGAACAGTGTGACTAATCTGAAGTCATTGGTTAATATTGGCTCTGAAGTATACCTGCAAGCTGATGTGTAAGTCTTTCTTATCTTTGTTTAAATGTGAGTAGAAAATTGTTCAATATATATAAATGTTAAGTAATGTCTACCTTTATTTGAACATGTATTGACATTTTTCGCTTTCTTTATCATTTACAATTGAAAAACTGTATCTTGACGATTTCTAATGCCCTCTTGTTTCCATTCACTGCATATTGATATTTCTTCCCGAGTTGATCCGACAGGCCAGATACAACACACATATTTGTTGATATTGGACTTGGATTTCATGTGGAGTTCACTTGGTCAGAAGCTCTAAATTATATATCAGCAAGGGAGGAGAAACTAGCTAGGTACTACTGATCTCTGCTTCTATCAGTAGTGATTCATTTCCATTTGAGTGCTTACATCGGTAGTGATTCTTTACCCTCCCCAGACTCACTTGTGCGATTCCACTGGGTATGTTGTTGTTGTCAAGCAGTGAAGTTGTGAAGGAAATGCTAAAAACCTTGTTTAAGCAAAAATTGGCAATTCTAATAGGTGTTTGTATACTACTGGTAAAACTAAAATCTCCTGAACTGCCACCGTAATTATGATTTACTGACAGCATAATTCAACTAATCAGACTGTGCTATGGATTAAAAGATAGGAAGACCGAATATGAGGATGTGAATATCAGTATCTAATCAGCCCAGATATTTGTGCTTAGTTTGCTCCCCATCTTCTATTTTCACGTTGAGTTTCTTGGTATTGGAGCCAACTTGTTCAGCTCTTCTTTTTTTTTTTCTGGGGTGGAAGTGGAAATGAGGGGATTGGTGTGTTTCTAAACCAAACCTTTCATGGTCAAGAAAGAGGTTAAACCTTCTCTGCATGTTCTGACTTCATTTTTCCATGTTTTGAGTGGAAACACTCTGTTAACAGTTCAACAATCTATACTCTCTGTTAATTTTTTTGCCTTACGCTAAATGTAGATCTTTTGCAATCAAATGTGCAGGCAAATAGAGGAATATACACGTCTAATTGCATCAATTAAGGCCCAGATCAAGATGGTATGCTTTTTTATCATTCTCCTTCACACTCACGTAATATCAAGTCGCGAGAGAGATAAACCAGAGCTCTCTTTTATGTTCCCTGATTAAACTACACTAACCGATGAATATTTAATGTAAAAACTCAAATTCAGGTTTGTGAAGGGATACGTGAGTTGCTCCAACTTCCGGCTGAACGACCTTACTAAGGCTGCAGTACACATCTTTAAATTGCTCAAGAGAGGGGATTTACCAAGACAAGAGACCCAAAATATGAAGAATGAAGACAAGATAATCTTCTATCCACTGAAGGAGCTTCATGATGGGATTGTGCAAATTTACTATCCAAGAACATGCTTATCTGTTCCTTTTTACAAAAACTTTATCTTCAGGGGTTGAGGGTGAAAATGGTTGATTTGGTGATACTGACAAATGGCTTGTAGACAATGGAATTGGAACCACAGACCACCTATTGACTTGTACATTTGAGGTCCCTGCTAATTGTCTGCTTCTGTAAAGTTTTTATTTTGTTAAGATACAGGAACATGTAGATTTTTAAGTTGTATGCCTTTTTTCCATATAATATTTGGACAAGAAAGCTTTTAGTCATTGAGTCAGGTCGAACAATGGTATCGGAGTGTGCCTCTTCACGAGGTCTATTTATATATTAGAGATAGATTCATTCCACCTCACGATTTATTGATGTTGGATTCTTATTTTATGTTGTACATGGTTGAGTTAGATTATAGATTCATCGTGTTTCGTGTTGAACATGGACTTTGTTGTGGCTAGGAAACAACAATCAGACTTTGTTGTATTACGAGATCAAGTTAAAATTTAATACACATAAGATGGTGTTTGATTATCATTTGAATTGGCATAAAACATGGATATACATCTTTATTTGGTACATATCCATATACTTTTAACTTGATCTAAATAATATTTTATATGTGTTACATAACATTTTACATAGCATTTGCAAGTGTATACGTAGCTAACTTAAAGCATGTTTGAGGTGTTTAGATGTGATTTTTCAAAGTTAGGATATGTAATTGTCAATTGAGGTTAAGTATAAATCTAATTATATACTTCTATTATTTTAAAAAAAAGATATCAAATACGCTATAAAATTATTCGAAATAAGTCAAATACACACTCCAACTAATTATGCTACCTATTTTTGTCCTTCAACTCACAAGTTAAATTTAATATCATCATGAGATTGAACATATTACATCACTCTCAAAGTATATATGTCTTACACTGTTCACCACACAAACACCAAGTCAAAAATCTTTTATACTACATTCTCTATTCATTAATTTTTCTCTTTATTAATTATTTATTAAAATCCTCCAATAATTATATTTATCCATGTAAAATTACAAACTATATTCACTAGATAAATCTTATATCATAAGCTCAATTTAAAAAGCATATAAAAAATTTTGAATCTTGAAGATCGTCTGATCAGTCAATCCTATTTTTGATAGGGACAGTTGACAATTAAATTCAATTTTAATCATTATTTTCATATCGATAATAGTGCAAAAAAAAAGCCCAGCTCCAAGTTGTTCACGAATAATGGCGTTGAGTTTCTCGACCCGACCCCGTGTCCTCCTTATGGACCATCTAACTAGTAGTACTACCCTTTACGAGGGTGACGAATGGACTTAACATTCGCACCAAAAACCCCATTGATTTCGGCGCCAATTCCAAATTTCTTCAAAATCTCTTCGTCAACACCATTCTTCTTCCGCTGCAAACTTGTTTCTCTCCTCCACCATCCAGAGGTAAAGTTCCATTCTTTCCTTCAAAACCATATATCCATTTCCCTATTTTTTTATTTTTAAGGTTAGAATATGAATGATGAGTTAATTTGTAATGTTTTGTGTCTTTACTAATCTCATGATGTAATTATTATTGTTTTTTTGGCTGATTATCAGAATATTTCTCCTCCTAGAGGTTTTTCTTGTGTCAGAAAGGGTTCCATGGCTTGGTGGGAGGGTCTCGATGAAGCTCGTGTTCTTATTGCACCAGGTAGTTCCTTAATACTCTCTTTGTTTCAATTTATTTGTTTGGTTTTGAGTTGATATGAAATTTCAGAAACTTTTGAATCGTGTCGTCTTAAATTAAAGATAGGGAGAATGTATCAGAGTGACTTTTAATCCTGTAGTCATAAAGATGTCATTTGGAAATTTATAATTAAGGAGATACATTTTGTGAAATGGACTTGAAAGAAAAGTAAGACAATTAAATTGTAATGGAGGGAGTATACAAGTTTTCTTTTTGTGTGTATGTTCATTTGCATCTCTTGAGCTTGAGTTTGTGTGGCTTTTTGTCTTGCCACCGTTTTCCTTTTGAGATTTCGGAGAGAGTATTGTGTTGATTACACCTTCATTATGTTTTGTGAGTAGAAAAGGAACAAACTTTTGATTGGGTATAATGGTTCTTAATTTTTTTTTTGAGTCTGTGCGTATTCATTTGCATCTGCTGACTTGAGTTTGTCTTTTTTCTTGCCACTGTTTCTCTTTTGAGATTTCAGACACAGTATTATGTTGATTATACCTTCATTATGTTCTGTTAAAGGAAGAAACTTTCAATTGGGTACGATGGTGCTTGATTCTTGCATCCTGATTGAATAATTACACCATAGGAAATCTGCATTGCCTGTAATTTGGTGAGCAAATTGAATTCAGTATGTGTGCTATGTTTCTTTTCTTTGAATATCTTCATTCATTTGGAATCTACTGGAGTGTCTTGAGCATGTAGTTACTGTTGCTTAAGGATTAGTAACTACATATAAGCTTTGAGCATGTAGTTACTGTTGCTTAAGGATTAGTAACTACATATAAGCTTCATCTCCAGTGATGGAGACGGACGTTGAAGATTTCATGACTTATTGGTCCTTCCAGATATGTCGTTAAACAGATAGATTTATCATATAGTCAAATCTTGCTGGAAATAAATAGCTCATCTTGAAAAAAGAATGAAAGAAAAAATTCATCTTGACATCTCTCTTGCTGTGTTGCTGGTACATGGGAATAATGATGTGTCAATCTCTTAGACTACAGCTCTAGAATCTTCTATACTCGCTTGACTGCAATATGAAGATTCTCACTTTGAATTGCAGAGCCTTCTAAGGATGGGAACAAGGTAGAGCAGCTTTTATCTCTCCGACATCCCAAATCTGGTAAATCCCTGCACTTTCCATGCAGCTGCCTGGTTTAGCTGCTTGCCATTATCAGTATTATTTACTGTTTTTCTCCTATGGTTATGATGCTTTCAAGACGTTGGCTTGAGATACTGTTTTTGTGGATGTATCAATATTTTTATGGGTCATTTTTGTTGACTACACCCTAACCTCTTGCTGATTGTCATACTATCTTTGGGAACTGGTTTGCCACTATGATTTATTGATAGTCCAGTCGCGTCGATATACTTATTTTTTAATTCGTTTTTGTGACAGGAAATGCAACATGTTACCTTTGTGGTGATGGATCTCTTCAAGAACTTCACTGGTTCAAGCAGTCTTATGGGTCTTGGTTCCTTGGGGATTATGTCTGTGAAGGTAATTCTTCGTCTGAGCTTTTTTACTAACCCTTTTAAAAGCTGTTAAGTCTGCATTTGCCCTGGTTTTTCATAATTTTCTTGATGAACCAATCTCTTCAAGGTAATAATTTACAGGAATTAAAACTTTCTTTTTACGAATGGTAAGTGTTAGAGGGAGTGGCAAACAGGTGAGCTTCCCATTATCTATCTTAGCACGCCCTGAGGTGCCAGAGACAAGTCTAAGCAAATGTGACAAGAGAGGTGTAATAAGAAGTTTGCAACTTGGAAAAGACAGTACAGAGTTATCCTTATTAATAGTGTACTTGGCTCTCTTCCAACCTACCTTATGGCCCTCTTTTTTATTATCATTGTAAGGAAGAATCTTGACAAGATCAGAATAAACTTCTAGTGGAATGCTTTAGTGCACCGTGCTTTCCCTTTTACTCTTTCTAGAGAAGCCTATTTTTTATCTTCTACTCTTCAAATCTGTCAATGTTATTAGTCTTGATTTCTACAGTAATTGTTAGTTCTTTCTTGGCAGTTTCTGTGTACTCATTTATTTCTCATAACAGATGGCCGTTTGTATACTGCAACTCCAGTCGATCCAGTTTTTGTTCTGTTGCCTATTTTTGAAGAAGCAAGAATGAAGGTATTAATTTCTAACTTCTGAGTGATTTATCCCTCTTAAGTTTCTTATATAAAGAAACTGCTAGCGAAAGGTTTATAGTAGAGAAGTGTAATACTTGAAAGTATGTAGTTTACACGTATTGTTGCTTTATATATCATTTATTAAAAACAGAAATGCTTGTAAGTTGCTCCCCCCATCTCAATTTATATGAGTTAGTTTGACTTGATACTAAGTTTAAGAAAGAAAAACAAACTTTTAAAATAAGTCATAGTGTTTGTGTTACTATAAATCATTTCATTAATGGTGAAATGGGCATTTCAAAGTTAAATTGTTACTACATATAGAAATATGTCTTTTTTTTGGATCAACTGAAAAGAAAGTGAGCCATTTAAATTGGGATAGATGGAGTACTTTCATTTGGCTGTAAGAACTATCTACAAAATAGGTGACTTTATTACTCCCGTTCTTCTGAATGACTACATAAGATTCAGAATAACCTCTTTCTCTTTTGGATGGTTGATTTTCCTTTGCTGAATTCACCATTTACAAGAGGCAACTTTATTCCATTTGATGAGCTGGTTTCTTTTTGCTCTTTTGTTTATTGTGATAAATGCAGAAAATTGATGATCCAGGAAAGTTTAGGCAAGTGGATGAAATAATTTACGTTGTAGGCTATCCTGGATATCAGCATCTTTCTTCCACTGCTGAGAACTGCATGCAAGTGGTTTGTGATGTCAAAGGTGATAATATATTGTCTTCCTATCTCCAGTTGTCTTTTTGGTTTATTATGCTAGATGGCATGTCGACTCATATTTATGGAGTATTCAGTAGATATATTATCCATATATCTGACTTAAAGTAGTTTCACAAATAAATTGTAGAGAAAAACATGTGAAAATGGTTTTGAGATCTAACATGATGTATAGCATAAAACATTTGTACTATAACATTTATTTTTGGGTTGATGGTTAATGTCTTATTCAAGTTAACTAATTAATATTTATGTGTATCCCTCTCCCTCTTTTTATATTAACAGATGTAGGAATGACAAAGTTTTTCAGGCTTAATGATGAGAAGGTGCTAAAGTGGTTATGCATGAAGGTCAGATTTCATCCCTTACAAGCCCGTATATAGAGTGGTTATTTTCTTCAGAACAATGTGCTGTGGTGATCTTGTTCTGGCATGCAGATTAAAAATCATAACTTCACGGAAATTAGAAATTCAGGAGTTCTTGTGTTTGAGTCTCCAGTAGCCGATCTTTCCAATCTGCAAAAAGTATGAAAAGCCACCTATAACTTGTTCCAGTTAATGAGCTGTACTAGTTTAGCTTGTAGATGGATCTCCCATTAGTAATGCTACATTGAGTTCTGAAAATGGTCCAATGATATATAAGAACCTTTCTTCCACATGATCTGGCAGCCACTCTGATCCATTGCAGTGTAACTATACTTGATTAATTGGTATGTTATAACTTGCTCCCTGCGCAGTCATTAGGTTTGAGCAACGACTTATAATATCTAAGAGAAACAGGTGAGCGCCACAGTGGATGTGAGAAGAGAAAGGGTCTGCCACTTTCATGGATATGGATCCCATGCAGAATACATTCTACCTCATCTAGTAGTATCTGTTTGTATCTCAGTTGTAGAGTCGATAACTTGTAGTCCGATGAAAAAGGAATGGCTAGTGTATATTTGGAGATTGTGTACATTTGGTTGGTAGTATCTTGTTTTTATCTTGTAACCTTTTTGTCTACAATCGTCTATCCATATTTGAAATTTGGTAGTCTCTCAGACACAGTTTCATTATTTTCCATGTCTCTATTCTAACTATTAAGACATCTGTAGGTAATCCAATTAAAGAAGACATTGTTGACACTGGATAAGAACTACGCTGCTCGAGATAAGAAAGAAATATGTACGTCTCTTTTTGAATAATGAGTTCGTTGAACTTTTTTCACTTAAAGATTCTCATAGCCAACTGCAGTTCATCAAAGACATTGCTCAATTGTTCTTTGTTTGAGAAACTCTTCAAGTATCTTTAGTGTATCCTTGGTTGAACCAGGAAATAAGTTTGTTTGATCAATTCAGTGCGCGTATCATCTTAAATATGTGGTTTGCTGTCAAATGCATATATAAGCTAAAGGATTATACTAATTAATGCTTTTTGAAGTAAACAGTAACCGATGCAGTATCTATAATTGGAGAGTACTTGAAGGAAGAACCGTGGTTGAAGCTCCTCTGCAGCAAATTAAGGTATTCTCTTTAACCGATAAATGGCCAAGTTTTTCCTGATTGGTTTTAACGTTATGTCTAGCCTGCACTATGATGTTGTGTGAGTTACAAGGCAAGGCGGGACTTTCCTAGTTAAAAGCATCCCTCTTGATGCTAACTGACATACATCTTTTGAACCATTTTATTGTTTCATTTTATGATTACAGCATAGAGTTGCAAGATCACACAAAAACATCAAATTCTGAAGTACATTCATCATCACCAACAGCAAATGGTTTTGAGCCCTTCAATCATGAACAGGTAACACAACCACTATTTTAAGTCTAGTCCCATGACTTGGTGGCTAGTAAGTATTTTCTCTTATACGACACCAGGTACAAGGTTAAAAATTTGTGCAAGAATAATATAACCCTGTATGAAAACAGATGTCTGTCTCTATGCATCACGAGTAAGATTGAAATTGATTCTTGCAGTTATGTTTACAAAACTGGCCTAGTGTCACTGCTTCCCTCTTATTAATGGTCAAGTGACGGGTCGTGACACTAGCCTACTGTAATATTTTTTGCAAGTTGTGTTTGGCAAAGCCTTCATGTGCATGAAGGACGACAACAACAACAACATACCCCAGTGCCTCAAAAGGTTCTCGCTCATTGCGGGTTGAGGGGGGGGGGGTCGGATGTACGCAGCCTAACCCTTATGTTTAAAAACATAAAGCGGCTGTTTCCAGATGACCCATGAGG
>JAOTQR010000086.1:6583646-6596451 GCA_025774065.1 Solanum ossicruentum
AAACTCACGCATCATAAGTTAGTTAAATTTAAAATATACCTCAATCACAACAATTTTCCCGAATGTGCAATTGACCTTCATTTAGCTAATTACGGGGTCTAACATCAGTGTAGGGACGGCGATACGTAACGCCTGTAGCTCACTTAGGCGAATCCCACATCGAAAAAAGGGAGGGAGTTCCTGGGCTATATTAGTAAAGGCTTGGATCTAACTTGTGAGGCGCCTTTTGGGGTAAAACCTAAGGGGACAAAACCGTGAAGGGGATGGCGATACGTAACGCCCCAAAGGGACAATACTTCACAGTATTGGGCCAGGTCATTACAGCAGGAAACTGGACCACAATGGCAAGTTGTGAAAGATAGGACCTGGGCCTGAACAAGCATGTGGGCTGGCGCAAATCTGGGCGGCTAAGGCACTGTGTTGGCACCAAATTTGAAGGCTGGATGCATGTGCCTTGCATATGCGTGGGTAGTTGGGCAAGTGGAAATTTCTAGCCATTTGTGACTTGTCAGCATTTTAAGTAGACTTGTAATTTCGAATTTAAATGTTGGCCATTAGTTAGGGATGTCAATTGATGCTTATAGGCATGTGACTTACATGAGACTGGGGGTTGTAGCCTATTTAAAGGAACAGGTAGACTAGTTACAGGTAGTGTGTTGGCTTGGATGAATTTTGTAAGTCTAACTATTTTGTGTGCTTCTTTGTGGAATGAGTTACATATAAAGTTGGGACTTGTTCCTACACATGCATATATTCCTAAATTCATAGTCATTGTTTAATGTTGGACTAGATCAAAAGTAAAAAATAAAGAGGGCAGAGTCTAATGGTGGTAGGTTGCCAAATTGGGTTAGATTACAAGGGTTGGCTATTGGGTTAGATTGCAAAGGTTGGCTCCATTACAACTGATAATAGAGCAAAGGTCGTTTCAACATGAAAAATGGATGGGGTGCGCGGAGGCGAGCAGGGGGATAAGAGGACACCATGAACAGGATCGACGGTACCGGGACCCCAACGACTCAGAAAGGTCAAAGGTGGTGTGGGACCATATGCCATACAAGATCGACTCAGGCACCACTACTACAATATTTTTAACGAACTCATCCATGATAGGCGACATGCCATCTCAAGTCCGCTAGGTTTCTTAGCACAGTAGCGACCTTACCGACCAAGCAATAAAACATATGACAGTTTTTTCAACTCTTCTGGGCTTTTCATATGGGCTTTGAGCGGCTCTCCCTGGCCTATAGCGCTTTCACCTTAGCCCTCCTCAAGTTTCTTTCTGGTTGTATCGGTTTACTTTGCTTGGTTCTATTTCCAGAGGCTATTGTACGTATAACAAGTAGCGTAGGTGCAAATATTAACTATTGTAGTAGTGCCTGGTTGATATTGTATAACCTACCGAGCCATTGGTTTCCTGACAAGTAGAGCTCACTGGAGTATCACCTTAGACCCCTCTTTGCTCCTTCCGAATACGGGACCGAACAACCCATCCCCTCCCTCAAGAGAGAAGAACAAGAGAAAGTTTAGCCAACAATCATATTATTAAGACGGAGAGTGTATTTACTAAAGAGTAGTAACTTTGAGAGAATCTCCTAAGGATATTTTTCTCAGACTCTAGACTCTAGACTAAGGACTTGTCTTAACTTTTTTCCTAAGAGTTTCTGTTGAGTCCAAAGATAATCCTAACTTAAGACTTAGCCTTCCTCTTATAGGAGAAGGTTGGCCTTACAAGCTGACTTTGAAATAAAAAACATTATCACACATGGCACACTATTTCTGGAATGGATGGACCTTACCTTATTCTAAAAATAGTACACCTATCTAAATATAGTAAATCTTATCAAGACCAACTATTTTTATCTAATTTATCCAAACTGGGCCCCACCTAACATGTGAACGGAGCCTACTAAAACAAAAGACAAAAAAAAGCATGATGTAGACATGTGACAACATGTGCAAGTTGATGAGTCGGCAACTTGTAGGCAGCTATAAGTAGGTGTGCAAGCTACTGGTAAACATTTGGCAAGTTGGTGGGTAAGTTACTTGTTGGCAATATGTAAGTAGGTGCACAAGCTACTTGTAGGCAGCTTTCAAACAGGCGGGTAAGCTGTTGGTATAGATACTTGGTGATGAAGTATTGCGGCTGGCTTGTAGACAATGTTTGGAGTAGGCTTGGTGGTAAAGGATTACAGCTGACTTGGGGACAAAGTTTGTGGTCGGCTTGGTGGCAAAGGATTACGGCTGACTTTGGGACAAAGTTTGTGGTCGGCTTGGTGGCAAAGGATTGTGGCTAACTTTGTGATGAAGCTTTGGGGTAAACTTGCTAAGGAAGCTGAGGAAATTTTGATGGGTAATTTAGGTAAGTGGTAACTTTTGGTCGAGGTGGTAGTACATGTCATCGGGTAGCATTAGACTATGAAGAGGTTGAAGGTGTTGTCAGTGGGTGTATCCTTCTTCCATCCACCAATCAGATATGTTTCTTCTTTCTTAGCTCTCTGTTCTCTAAGTCTCTCTTGAGCGATCTGGTGAAGTATTTGTTCTTGCTCATCGGTCCTGCAACATTGTGATACCATTTTTGTCGCCTCTTAGATTACTAGTGCATTTAGCGTTTGTGGCGGAAGGTTTTGCCTTATGGTCATCATTTTTTAAGTGACCTGATCTATGTTGATTTCGTATGGAACATTGTATTCTTTAGCAACTTGTCATACCTCCTCCCAGTGAGGGTGGTTTTCGATATAGTTCCATTGTCCTCCTTCTTTGGGCCATATCTTCTTTAGGATGCATTTATTTTGTGGGAAGATGATTCTTTGTGCTTCATGATACTCGTCTTCCAAGGACAAAATAGTGACGAGAAATTTGTAGCATAAGGAAATTTCCAATCGAGCCTGGACCTATTTGTTGATTATTTTTACTGACCGTGTGTAACATGAAAATCTTGGCCTTATAGGAATCTCTGAAGCAATGCACCCACCATTGCATAGGTCAAAACCAAAGTAAGAACTTTTTCAAGGGTGGTTAGAATTTTCGCAAGTGTGTTGGATTCTATCAAAATCCCTGAACAGGTTGCACTTGAACTCCATAAGGATGTATATTGGTGACATAGATACCACAACCATAGGTGTTCCTACGGGAAATCATCTACCATTAGGATGAATACATGGGAAAATGGGTACTCTGGGTGGACTCCAAAAGGTTTGAGGATGGATCCTCTATACTTTTTGAAAAACTAGAGTTCGTAGAAAGTTCTTCTTTCCACCATGATTGACGGATCAAAGGAATCCCCAAAGTAGGTTAACAATTCTGGTGGGTAGTCTGTCATTTTATCTGGAGGTGTTGGTGGCCTTCTAATCGATGAGATGGAAGCAATGTTTCCAGAGTTGATGTCTTCATCGGAGAAGTGGAATAACTTGGAGGTAGTGGTATATGGCTTGAATCGTTTCCTGAAAGTTATTCCCTTAGTTTGATCTCAAGGAGATCCTTGAGTTGTTTGTAGATATCGAACCCAATGAATGAGGTCTCTTCCAAGGATGGTTGAAACAAGGAGCTTGGTTCTAAATTGTAAGTTTGAGAAGAACTCAATCACGATCGAGTGCTTGGTGATCAACTTGGTCATCATGATTTCTCTTGATGGGGTACTGATGTTTTGGAAGTGAGAAATCCAGTGAACATCGGGTAAGATTTCTGGGTTAAGGATGGATTATGCGACTCCTGTTTTCATGAGTATGATTACGTGCACCAGTTTACCCTATTTGAATGAGAAGATAGCCAGCTAAACATCTGGGGTGTCAAACTCGCCGTTCTTTCCTAGCTTGGATATCTGGTAGATGTTGTGGCCGCATTCATCAGTGCTGTTGCCATCCTCCTCTGCTGTTTTGTACACTTCTAGGGAGAAAAGTTTTTTGCCCGTTGGTTCGTCCTCCATGGAGAAGACAGACTCCAAGTTATCATCTCTACTAAGATAGATGTCTGTAATGGTCTGCTACTTCATCGAACAGTTGGAAAGTCTTGACTGATCTTCTTGATTGCGGGCAATTTTTGGCAAAGTGTACTGGTTTGTTGTATAGGAAGCAACAGTTCCTCTTGGCATGGTTTCCTAGACTTCTCCTCCAGAAATACTTGGTGTACCGGGTCATCCTTGACCTTGCATTCAGAGGTCTGGGAAGTTGGAACCTCTTCTACTATTTGTGGACCTTCCGTCTTGCTTGGCAACTTGAGCATGCACAGTTGGACTTAGTGACTAAGTCACTTCTATTGCATGCCCTATCAAGTGTCGGGTTGCTCTTGACAATCTGTTTCAGGATAGATCTCTTAGTGCAAAATCTGTCCAGTACTTGGAAGATCCTTCCTAATGTAGCCGATATGCGGGGCAATTATGGTCTTGAATTTTTCTCCTATGATTGTTATGGCGTGCCCTGGTAGCATCTTAGGTAGTGGTGACACGAATGCCTGCTCTAAACTAGGGTCCCTTCCAAGCTCAAAGTAGATTCTTTCCATCTTCTAGAAATAGATATAGATGACATTTCTATCAAACGACATGCATTTCATCCAGAAGAGCTTTCTCTTCAGCTTCTATCTTTGTTGGCCGGTATCTCTACAGAAGACTTCCATGAGTATATTCAGGTTGCCTGTGAAGTCTTGGGACGTGAGAAAGTAGTTCCGATCTTGCAATCCTAGTGCTTCCACCAATCCCTAAGAATGCCAAAGAACCTTGAAGTGAACTCTGATAGGATCATGTACTTCTCACGCTCGACCAAATTCTTGGTGACCATCCAAGCATAGAAGTCTTGGATCCTCTGGGGCCACTGTGAGATCTTGACATCATCGAGGGTGAAAGTGTAAAAGGATGTTCCAACTTGCTTTGGAGATGTGGTTGATGGTTCCGGCATTCATTCTGGGATAGGATCATCTGTCATGCCATCCCTGTCGTCATCAACTTCAGAGACTTCAGGTTCTTTGTACGGGTTCATGAAGAGTGGTGGATAGTCCTCCTCATTTGATGTTAGATATGATTCTGCAGTTTCTTCCATGTATTCTTGGGAATTAGTTGATGGTGAATCCTCACTATCCTGGATGTATCCGTCTGAGGGATAATTCTCCTCAAACGAGAACTCTGAGGTAATGCTTTCTAGTTGGTCATTGCATCGAATATCATCATTGATTGGGACTTCAGATTTTGAGGTAGTTTCATCTTGCTGTTCATTGAATCCAAAGTGTTCATTGATTTCCCTAAGCTAATCATTAGTTGGACTACCCTCTTTTAAGGTGTAGAGCTCCGGATCCTCATGATTGCAATTGATCGATTCAGGTTCAAGCAGCCATGATTTTTGGGCTGCTAGTCCTCTTCATTGATAGATCTTATCATATCATCCCCTACCTTATCTTCATTTGTTTGTTCTGGTGATGGGATTTTATAGTCGTTAAAAGTTGGATGTAGAAAGACTAGGTCCTTCCTGTAGTTGCAGTAGATGCATCTTGAGGTAGTGTTCTTTTTTTTGTTAGTGGTGCATCTGGTGATAATCATAGTTCCTGGGTCCATAGTTGTCTTTCTCTTTGCCTTTTTTGTGCTTCTTCGGCTTGCTTTTGGGCTGCCACTACTGCACCCTTTCTCTCCCACACGAACTTAGCTATGTCAAACTTGGTTCTTTTTTTGCTGGGAAGCTCGAGGTATACTAGAGAAGAACTTGTGTACGAATCTCTCCTTCTTCGGTGAGGAGTAAGGCTGTGAGCACATAGGAAATAGGGCAGGCCTAGTTGGAGAAGTTGATGTCCTCCTTGGCTCGGGACTACTGTATTTCAGGCTATGGATCTTCTCTTTGATGGTTGCTATCTCATTCCTTTGTTTTTCAAAGAAGTGAGATAGTGACGTTCCTGGCAGACATAAATCAAACTATATGGTTTTTAATCTATGTTCCAATGCTTGAATAAGTCTGGCATGTTGGTTGGACATCTCTGCCATCTTCATTTCCATCAAGTTCATTTTTGTTTGCATCTTACCTTGAGATTGGACGATGTATTTGATGGAATGATCGATTATGGACAATGCCTTGTTCTGGACCACTGCGTTCTCTGACTACCAGTTGAGGGTTGCCTCTATGTCGCCTTGTGGCATATGTTCTCCCGATGGTAGGATAACTTTCTTATGTGGTAATTTTGAAGTGTAGATCAAGTTATCCCTTTCAAAAGGTTGGTGTGTGGGAAAATCATATGAGGTACTTGAGCTTGCAGGTGATAGCATAAACTTTGGAGGTGCAGGCTCTTTTGTGGAGGTAGGTTTTGATGGAGATGATGGCTTTTGCAGGTTTCTTGGTTCATATATAACAGTGAACGAATGTTCATCCCAGTTGTAGTCCATGTCCATCAATATCTCGTCATCCTGGCACTCTTGGCAGTCACAATCCATGTCTCATGGTATGTATCTTGTGAAGGGACAACGAGACCAGTGTATGCATTGACCATACAAATAGAACTGCTCAATCCAATAGTTGAAGTGATAGGTACCAAACGCAGATGCGAGTTTTAGATAGAAGCCATTCTAGGCATGACAGATAGCGATAGGGCTATGATAGATGCCTTGACACAAAGTTGGGGCATCAATGTTGCGATACATGCCTATTGTGGTGTTATTGATAGCCAGTTGTTTGAATTACAAACTTTCCTTGACTCAATGAGTGCATAAACTAAGGGCCTTAAGAAAGAAAATAAAAATATGAATGCGGAGGTGAATGTTCTTCGCTTGGCTATTGCAGATCTTCCAAGAGAGGCAAAGAACATGCCAAGATCAAAATTCCTGAACCAAAATAGTATGATAGTGTGTGTGGGCCAAATAACTAGAAAACAATTTTGTGGGACTTAGAAAATTATTTTGCTACTACCCACCTTCCTGAAAATGACAAGTTAACCATGCAGTTCGCTATTTTCATAGGCATACAATCCTCTGGTGGTAGACTAAGTGTGCTGACAATGAAGGTGCAAACATACCCAAGGTTGATACTTGAGAAAAGTTGAGGAATGCACTTCATGAAATATTCCTTCCAAGCAATTCGTCATGGGTTACTAGGGATAGGTTGAAACATTTGAAGCTAGTGGAGTCTATTCGAGATTATATGAAAGAATTCTCATCACTGTTACTAGACATTCAAAACATGTTAGATGAAGATAACTTGCATATTTTGATTTTTAGAATGTTAGAGTGTGCACAGAATGACTTGCGCAGGCAAAAAGTGCAAGACTTGCCTAGTGCAATTCCTTCTACAGATGCCTTTATCGATTTTTGGTCAAATGGTGTTACTACTGACCCAAATCACTCTTCTAAAATGAAGAAGAAAGAGAAAGCAAAGGACCGGAAGAAAGACAAAAGAAGGCAGGAAGGAAATGACAAAGGCAAGGAAAAAGCGGACGCTATTTTCGTCTTGTCAAAACAAACAAGGCAAGGAAAAAGTTTCTAGACTTGCCATAAACTAGGGCATCAAGCAAGAAATTGTCCAAAACAAGGGAAGATTATTGCACTCTTAATATAATATGAGAGCAAATGAACAGTAAGGGACAGGAAATGCTGCATATGTCAACCCACTATATTTGATCAACACTCTATCTAGTGTCGGTGGGTTGTACATAGATGAAGAAAATGCCACAAAGGATGTCGCCTATGTAAGTGTTGTTGAATCTGAGACTTTTCTTATGCTTATGGAACTTTGATGCATGCTAATATGAAGATTGGGGATAAAAATATGGTCCCTATGATAGATACTGGTACTACTCACACTTTTGTGGTTTCAAAGATCATCAAAGAGTATAGACTGAGAGTGACTGATTGTCCAACAAAGATAAAAGCTTTAATTTTGCTGCATAACTAGACTATGGCATGGGAATAAAAATGTGCCTCTGAAAGTTATGCACTAGTGGGTGTGCATATTTTGAAAGTAGTGCCACTTGATGACTTCAATGTTCCACTAAGAATTGACTTCATGAGGAAGTTTAAAGTTTCCCCAGTCCCTCACTTGGATAGTCTTATATTTATGGGTAAGAAGGATCCTGGATTCATGATGGGGATCCACCCTTTTGATGAGAAATATAAGAAGAACAATGAAACCTTGCATTGTTGTTGGTTATTGGTTTCAAGCAAGGCTTGAAGAAAAGTGAACCTGCGTATCTTTCTACTTTGGTGGAAGTGAAGCTAGATGTGTAGATTGAAGCTCGTGATAATATTACCAAGTTGTTGAATGAATACAAGGATGTGATGCCTCTGGAACTTCCAAAAGAGTTGCCTTCAAGGAGGAAAATTGATCACAGGATCGAATTGGTTCTTGAATTAGTGCCACCAGCATAACCTTCTTATCGCAACTATTAGATTGACTGAACTGCTGAAGCAATTGTTTGAGTTGCTTAATGCCGGGTGATTTAGCCTTCCAAATCTATATTTGGTGCTTTTGTTCTGTTTCAAGAAAAGCAAGATGTCAGTCTTAGAATGTATGTTGACTATAGGACATTAAACAAAGTGATAGTGAAGAACAAGTATCAGTATCCCTGGTTCAAGGCTTGTTGGATAGGCTATGTAGGGATAGTTTTCTTTTCTAAGTCAGACTTAAGGTCCAACTATTGGCAAGTCAGCATAGCCAAGGGGTATGCCCCAAAAACCACTTGTGTAACTTGATATGGTAGCTAGGAATTTCTTGTAGTGTCATTTCGGTTAACTAATGCCCCGACTACTTTTTGCAACTTAATGAACAATGTTCTTTATGTTTATCATGATTACTTTGTAGTAGTCTACTTAGATGACATAGTCATATATAGTAGGACTTAAAAAGATCATCTACTACATTAGAGGAAGGCGTTGTAAAGACTTAGAAAGTATCAATTCTATGTCAAGATGGAAAAATGTGAATTTTCTAGTCTCTAAATCAAGTTTCTGGGCCATTTGATAAGTGAAAACCAAGTGCGCATGGACCCTAAGAAAGTGCAGGCAATAGTAGAGTGGATGGCCCTTAATGGGGTTAAGGAATCGAGATCATTCTTAGGACTTACAAACTATTATCAAGAATTCATTATAGGCTATTCGAAAAAGGCTATCCCATTGATGGATTTGCTTAAGAAGAATGTGAAATGAGCTTGGTCAGATGCGAGGGGAAGGCTTTCAACTCATTAAAGAAATCCATTGCCTCCAAACCGATATGGTGGTTGCCTGACTTTAATAAACTATTTGAAGTGCACACTAGTGCCTCTGATTATACTATTGGAGGTGTGCTGGTAAATAATGATTATCTTGTTGCTCTTGAGAAAGTTGAATCTTATGAAGCAAAGGTATTCTACACAAGAAAAGGAAATGGTGGCATCACTCCATTGTCTTCAGTCATGGAGGGTGTATCTCCTAGGAACAAAGTTTATGGTCAAGACAGATAATGTGGCTAATATTTACTTCAGAACTCAATAACAAATTGAGTTCAAAGTAGCTAAGATGGCAAAAGTTGTTAGCAGAATATGACTTTGTATGGATACATAAGCTAGGAAAGTAAAACTAAGTGGTTGATGCATTAAGTTGCAAAGAGGTATTTGTTGTTGTTTATGCAATTACTAGACTTGAATATGATTTCCTTGATAACATTAAGTTTAGCATTTCATACGATTTATTATATGTTAAGTTAATGGATTATAATAAAGAGGAAATAGTTAAACAGTATTAGATCAAGGATGATTTGCTTTATTCAAAGGGGGAGAGAATCGTTGTACCTCAAGATGATGGGCTACGAAGAAAACTCCTGAAAGAACACATGATATTGTTTATGCTGAATATTCAGGTGTTGAAAGGATAATGACATTGTTGTCCCGAAGTCTTTTCTGGTCAAAAAAAAAACATGACATTGAGGCTTATGTAAAAACATGTTTGGTATGTCAACTATAAAAGACAGAACGGAAGAGGGAAGTAGGTTTATTACAACCGCTACCCATTGCGAAGCATCCATGAGCTTCTGTTTCAATGGACTTCATTAACGAATTTCAAATGTGGATGGAAATGCATCAATCATTGTTTTAGTTAACAGGTTCTCAAACTACAGTATCATTATTGCTGCCTTTGCTTTATGTTCTTCTAAAATAGCTGTTGAGTTATTCTATAAACATGTTGTGAAAAACTTTGATGTTTCATTGGATATTGTGAGTCATCATGATGCTAGGTTCACTGGTCGATTCTATACTTCTTTATTCAATATGATGTACACTGATTTGATGTTCTCAATGGAAAAATACTCACAAACTAATGGACAGAAAAAGAGAATCAATCATCTGCTTGACGAATATCTTACGATGTGAATGTGAACTAGAAGAACTGGGTTGAGTTGTTAGACAATGCACAATTTTGATATAACTTGCCTAGGTTTGCAGCAATAGAGAACATTCCATTTGATTTGTTTTGGGCATGCTGCCTATGAAGTAGCATGGTCGCGGCTGAATAAGTTTGAGACTAAGTGATGGATAAGGGCAATGGTGTAGGAAACTGAACCACAATGACAAGTTGTGCAGACAGGACCTGGGCATGGGATAGGCACGTGGGTTGGTGCAAATTTGGGCTGCTAAGGCACTTTTGGCACCAAATTTGAAGGCTTCCCTCGTGTACCTTGCATATGCCTTAGGTGATTTTGACAGTTTCTAGTTGTTTGTGACTTGTCAGCAATTTGGATAGACTTGTAATTTTAAATTTAAATGTTGGCTTATTAGTTGAGGATGTCAACTAATGTTTGTAGGCATGTGACTGAAACGTGACTGGTGTTATGTCCTATTTAACGGCACAGACAAACCAATCACATATAGTATGTTGGTCCGAACGAATTTTATAAAGCTACGTGTTTTGTGTGTTTTTTTATGGAACAAGTTGAATACAAAGTTGGGACTTACTCTTATACATACATGTGTTCCTAAATTCATAGCCATTGTTCTGTGTTGGAATAGATCAAAAGTAAAAAGAAAAATGCCTGAGTCTAAAGGTGCTAGGTTGCCTAATTGGGTTAGATAGCAAGGGTTGATCCCATTATATCATCCACCCTATATGATATCGATATCAATATACTAGGAGAGTATCATAGAGGATTACGCTCATTCTATATGATATCGATATGGTATCAATATACTGATGAAGTATCATAAAAGATTAAGCTTAGTCCTATATGATACTGACATGGTATCAATATACCAATGGAGTATCATGAAAATGTATTTTAATAATCTAGAGTTTAATAAATAAGATGTTACTTTAATAATTTTCTCTTGATTGTTTCTTAAAAAAAAAAAGTTCAATCCTATATGACATCAATAGGGTATCAATATTTTGATAGAGTATCACAAAGGATTAAGCTAAGTCCTATATGATACTAATATGATATCAATATACTAATGGAATATCACAAAACAATATACTTTTTATTAATTAGAGTTTAATGTTTTAAATTATTTTTATTTATTAAATAAAGAAAGAGTCTAATCATATATGATACCCAAAGAATATCAATATACTGGCACAGTATCTGTAACACTATAAAAATTTCTAATCGAAGATTCGAACTGTTTTCCTATGCATATGAGATCATAGCAAGTGACTATAACCTTCCATGTAGATGTTAAATTCTATTCTATAGGAGAATAATAGACATAAAATGAATAAGGGTCACAAAAAATCTCTTATCACAAAGTTGAGTTGAAATCTTCCTTACTGATTGAGTTTAGATATGAAATTCTATGAAATTAGGAGATTCAATAACTTCAAAGTTGTGAATGCATGTTAAGACCCTTTCCAAAGTAATTTAAGTATGTAGGATAAGGTTTGAGGTCATAAGGGACACCGAAGGTCAAGCCAAGTTCAAAATATTTCAATCCGCTAAGTTTCGATATGATTTCATAGAAGGGTCAACTTCAAATGACCATATATCTTAGTAAATTATGATTTAGGTGACCTATAATATATTAAATTAAATATATTTGAATTAGCTTTTTAATGCATCCAAGTTTTTCTTAATCTGAGCTTGGAGTAAAAAGTTATGATCATTTTACTAAAGCCTGTCGAAATTGGAAAATTCGACGACTCGCCAAATAATTTGGCAATCCACCGATTTTGATCGGTAAATTATCCCGAGAAAGCTTAGAAAACTTGTAAAAGTGCAATATGAATCCTTATTCAGCGGATCACCGAATGGTTCTCGATGGGACCCCTAAACCGACGATTTAGCCACCGAAACTCATCAAAAGGTCCTCTCCTTTTTTTTTTTCAATTTTGATGATCATTTGACTTTTTTAAAAAGATTTGTTTTTACCTTTTATCCTTAAATAACTTCCCAAATCCCATCTTATAACCTAATAACATTATTATATGTACAATAACTCCCAAGATTCTCAATTTTTCTTCTTCCAAAGATCAAGAACATCAAGAAATAAATTTTACCTTCACAAAATCTAAAGGCTCCAAGTTCAAGATTATCTTCAAGAACCTAGGGTATTGAATCAAGATTCTTCTTCAAATTTTATATCCAAGAACTTCATGGGTTCCTCAACTCAATCTATAAGTGCAAACCAAAGGTTTCTCAAGAGATTTTTCTTTTCAGGTATGTAAGGCTATCTAAAACATGGAAAGACTTCTTTCATGTGACCCATACCCGAATTAATTGAATTATGAATGATTTAGTCTTTCACAAATGTTTTCTTGAGATTTTTCCTATAATCCTAGAATATTCTTATATGATATTAATAATGATTGATAATTCTCTTGATTTAATTTCTTTAATATATGAATTGCATCATTCACTAAATAAACCTAGCTATATTGTCT
>JAOTQR010000086.1:6596551-6611286 GCA_025774065.1 Solanum ossicruentum
GATTGATAATTCTCTTGATTTAATTTCTTTAATATATGAATTGCATCATTCACTAAATAAACCTAGCTATATTGTCTCTTAATTTGAATGTCTAGATGCATTGATTGGGAATAAAAGCATGAATTGTGGAGCCTATGAATGTGAGAATACGAATGTAACCTTGATGAGATGTGATAGGTTGATTGTGAAAGGATTGAATCTCTATGAAGGTTTTCTTGTGATTTTTCTTGTATATATATATATGAACTTGTTTCTTGAACAAATGAATTGAACTCCTATTTTAAGTATAAAACGTAGATACTATTTGATTAAATTGCATGAATGAATCTAGGGGATGAGTCTAGAGCCTTGACATGATGAATGTTGATTATGATTGTGATTGTGATGTGAACATGATGATAGAACTAGATGGTTCCATGAGTCCTTATAAATTGAACTCAAATGATTGGTCTAAATTGATGGTCCTCTTAAATGATTATTTAAATCACTCTTGAAAGATGTGATTGAGAATTTTGATTGGATGGTTGACAGCTCGAAAGGTTTGATTATGGCAGAATTGATGAATTGATAAAAGTTCTTATGAGACTCATTGATTGGACTGATTATTTTATGAGCATTGAGTCTTAGGAGGAGTATCGAGCATCAAATTGAGTGAGAGTAAGTCCAACTCGAACTTAATAACTATGTCTCCAATTACAAGAGATAATTGAAATAGTTAAGTAGGATGTTTCCTCTTTGATAAGTCCCAGATACAATAGAGGATTTGATTGATTGTTGGAAATATTATTGATTGATTCATGTTTTACCCTGGCAAAGTATTGGATGATTGTGGCAACATCAACAGGATTGTTGTACGATCAATAGCTCATAAGTAATTGTTGTCAAATAAGAGAAACTCCCAATAGGACATGATAGTACTCTGATTGGATTTGATGTGATTGATCTTTGTCTAAATCATATTTTTACTTAACTTATGACATCTGATTGAGTTTCTTATCTTTTTAAGTTGTCTCTTGACTTGAGTTGAGTCTTTTGAGTTGAGTTGATGGTTGAGTTAAAGTCCTTTGAGTTGAGTATCTATGATTTGTTCTTTCCTTTCCAGCTATTTTACATACTCATACATTCCACATTATGATGTCCATTTGGACCTGCATCATTTTATGGTACAGAGACAAGTATTGGAGATCATCAATAGATGCATCATTGAGGATCTATTTGCATTCAACTGACTGGTGAGATCTCCATACTTTCAGAGGGTTTTCTTATTACTATCATCTAGTTATTAGAGATTAGATTTGTTTCATTTGACTTAAGATATCCATGAACCTTTCATTGACACCATATAGAGATTAATGATAGAGACTTTATAGATTAGATTGTTAAGTTATTGATTTGATAGAATTTTGGCTAGTTTCTTTCTTATTAGTCTTGTGATTAGATTAGCTTGGTTTGGTTGGCCTACGACCTTTATCTATACAGATTTGATCGCTATATTCCCATTGAGTTATTTCTTGATTATTAATGTCTTCCACTGTTAGATTGGGATTGAATGAATATGATGAGGCCAAGTGATTCACTTGGAAGCCAGCAATGATTTCCGAGTGCCGGCCGCTCCAAGAGTACCCTCTCAAGGCGTGAAGTATCACAGTGAATTAAACTCAATCTTATATGATATTGATGTGGTATCAATATACCGATTGATTATTGCAGAGGACTAATCTATACCAGATATGTTGATGTCTTGATGTCGTACTGACATCGTGGATGAACTAAAAAGGAAAAAAAATAGGATAAGAGGGTAAATAGTTTGGATCATTGGTTCACTAAGTGTAAATGGTTTGACTTGGTTCCAATTTAATTAAATGATTTCACAGTTATGTGTATTTTGTGTTTCCCATTATTTTATTTTATGAACTATAAAACAATTTACTTTATACAAAAGGGAAAAACATCCCTTCCGCCGTTGAACCTACATTAAACAATCTTTTCTTATTATCAATGAGGTAATTGATTTATAAGTAGTTTAAATAGAATTTAAACAAAAAGCACTCTATATTGTGATATTTTATACTAAAATAATATTAAAAATAAAAATAGGACAAAAAAGAAGCACATGACATTTTTCTCTAACATAAAATAAAGTATAGTGCATGCATAATAGGATAAAAAAGGTAATGTACTAATCCATATTGTAAGTATTTATATCCTTTTGAAAAAGCGAAAAAAGAACTTACTCGGAAATAATATATGTTCTGAAACATTTGAAAAAGTTATTTATTTGAAATATAGAATAAAGTGAGAAAAATATATGTAAATTATTTTTAATACGTATCATAAATTATTACTTATTAGTGTAACAATCACACTAATATTACTCGGGTGGGACAAACCCTACGATTTAAAAATTTACCCTTGGACCGACATTACTTCGCCATGGGGGGGATATTTTTACCGTTGTGGACTACTGTATGGACGAGTCAGATTAAAAGATGTGAATTTTTTTTTCCTTCTTTTCCTCGGAATGCTTAAAATAGACAAGAGCTACTTTAAAAAAACTCAAAAAGGCTACTCTACACTTGAAAAGAATGGAAAGAGGAGGTTATAACACAAGGAGCACTACGATCATATATTTTGGGCTGACCTCCATCAAATTCCTTATCAGAAGTTACGACTGGAGTCTTTCATCATTCAGCGTCAACTTGGCACCTAGGTAGGCTAGGTTTTCCTTCTTAAGTAATTATAAATTTATTTCTATTGTATAGTATAATGTAGACTGGCAGGAGAGATCATGTGTAAGTCTTCGAGCATGGAGTCTGGATGGCTATGTATGTGGTTCTTATTGTTAGGGAAGAAACGAAAACATGTGCACTTGTTTAATTTTTATGCGTTTTGTATTAAAATTAAGAAAAACAATTTATGTCACTACAAGACAATATATTTATAGCTACGGAATCTAAGCTATTAATTTGAAAATCGTAGCTATTACCTAATAATTGCCACAAAAATTCAAATTTCGTAGCTATTTCAAAATTTATCAAATTTCTTAGCCAGGAAAATCAAATTAACAAAGCTAAATTCTCATTTTTGCTATAATGACTAATAATCGTGGCAACAATTACCTAAATAACTAGGATGTTACTACCACAGTAAAATTCTGTAGCTAATTATAAATTTTTTGCCATGCAATAAAAGTAACTCTAGCAATAGTAATCTTTCTACCACAATAAATTATTTTAAACAAAACGTTGTAGCTTAATAAATAATTTTGCTTCCAATAATGAAAAACTGTGGCAAAAGTAAAATGAAATAGCTATAGATTATTTTGCTAATATAAATTTCATAACTAATTATTAATTTTTGCCACAAGTTAAAATTTACCACAATAATTATAATTTTTTTAGCCACAATAAATTATTTGAAACAAAATGTTGTAGCTAAATAAATAATTTTGCTTCCAATAATAAAAAAATATAGCAAAAGTTAAATGAAATAGTTATAGATTAATTTGCTATGATAAATTTCATAACTAATTATTAATTTTTGTCACAAGTTAAAATTTACAGTAATTATAACTTTTACCACAATAAATTATTTTAAACAAAACGTTGTAGCTTAATAAATAATTTTACTTCCAATAATGAAAAACTGTGGCAAAAGTAAAATGAAATAGCTATAGATTATTTTGCTATTATAAATTTCATAACTAATTATTAATTTTTGCCACAAGTTAAAATTTACTGCAATAATTATAACTTTTTTAGCCACAATAAATTATTTGAAACAAAATGTTGTAGCTAAATAAATAATTTTGCTTCCAATAATAAAAAAATATAGCAAAAGTTAAATGAAATAGTTATAGATTAATTTGCTATGATAAATTTCATAACTAATTATTAATTTTTGTCACAAGTTAAAATTTACAGTAATTATAACTTTTACCACAATAAATTATTTGAAACAAAACGTTGTAGCTAAATAAATAATTTTTCTTCCAATAATAAAAAATTATGGTAAAAGTTAAATGAAATAGCCATAGACTATTTTGCTATGATACATTTCATAACTAGTTATTATTTTTTGCCAAAAGTTAAAATTTACTGTATTAATTATAACTTTTTTAGCCACAATAAATTATTTGAAACAAAACGTTGTAGCTAAATAATTAATTTTGCTTCCATTAATAAAAAAATTGTGGCAAAGGTTAAATGAAATAGCCATAGATTATTTTGCTATGACAAATTTCATAACTAATTATTAATTTTTGCTACAAGTTAAAATTTACCGCAGTAATATAACTTTTTTAGCCACAATAAATTATTTGAAACAAAACGTTGTAGCTAAATAAATAATTTTACTTTCAATAATAAAAATTGTGGCAACAATTTAATGAAATAGCCATAGATTATTTGCAATGATAAATTTCCTAACTACTTATTAATTTTTGCCACAAGTTAGAATTTACCGTAGTAACTAAATATTTTTTTAGCCATAATAAATTATTTAAAACAAACATTATAATTGAAAAAAAATTATTTCCAACAATAAAAGATTGTGGCAAAACTTAAATGAAATAGCCATAGATTATTTTGCTATGATAAATTTCATAACTAGTAATTAAATTTTGCCACAAGTTAAAATTTACCATAGTAATTATAATTTTGTTAGCCACGATAGATTATTTTGAAGAAAATTTGTAGCTAAATAATATTTTTTCTTGAAGTAATAGAAATTATGGCGATATTAGATAATATAACCTTAAATTATTTGCTATAACAAAATTTCATAGCTAGTATTCAATTTTACCATGATTTAATTGAAATTTATTGAAGCAATTATAACTTTCTGTCGATGAAAAATAATTTGAAATAAATATCATAGATAATTCTTTTTATTTTGAGTACTCAATAGTGATGCCAATTATTGACTTAATAAATATAATAATTTATCATGATAATATGGTATAACCGCAAAATTATTATGAGTTTAATTAACAGTTATTTGCAATTACAAATCAAACTTTATTATAAATATTAATCTTTTGGTCATATTAAAAAATATTCCGACTGAAATGACCATAATAGTGTACTGATATAATCATGATAAATCAACCATAATAATTTTTTATGTTGCATAAGAGACATAAAAATATGGACAATATCACAATTTAAAGAGAATAAATAAATAAATTTTGCAGCAAACAATGAATATTAATACTTTGTAACAAAAAATCACGCTACAGACTATAAATATTTAAGTATATTGATCTAATAAAAAAATTTTTAAAAAAAAACTTATAACTAAGGGCTCTGCCAACAAACACTCCATAAATAATAATATTCCAACCAGTTCAACCGATATTGTCAATTCAACACTATTGAATATTAGTTCATAGTCAACTCAATAAAATAAAGATTTTCTCTAAAAAATAAATAAATAAAATTATTGACCTTAGTTGAGTATAAATAATATGCAAATAAAACTTTCAAATATTTATAATAACAAATCTTCATCATCAGTTTCTGATTCTGATTCACTGCCTTCAATGATGTCATCAACTGCAGTAACATCAAGATCATCAACTACAGTAACATCAATACTGATAACATTAAGACCATTTCTTTCCCACTTCACAGAGTCTTCATCATCCTCACGTATATGCAAAACATCATTACAAGCATCTTGTTGAAAAGTATCTTCATCAATAGAACCTCCAGTAAAATAGGTAGAATGGCCATTCAAAACAATTAACCAATTAGGATGAAGATGATCCTTGACATAAAAAACTTGTCCATCTTGAGAGGCAAGCACAAATGTCTCATTTGTTGCAAGTTTTCGCTTAGTGTTAACACTAACAAAATCATGTTTATCTATGTTCACTCTTTTTCCAATGTGATCAACATCCCACCAATCACATTTAAACAGAACAAACTCGTTTACCTT
Organism: Solanum ossicruentum; assembly: GCA_025774065.1. Classification (NCBI taxonomy): domain Eukaryota; kingdom Viridiplantae; phylum Streptophyta; class Magnoliopsida; order Solanales; family Solanaceae; genus Solanum; species Solanum ossicruentum. The sequence continues at coordinate 6,602,492 of JAOTQR010000086.1, forward strand.
CAAAATACTGAAGTTCTATTATTTCAGTAAGAACACCATAGTAATTAATTTTCTTACCACTCACTACTCCTCTTACTAAAATACCACTATTTTGGTTCTTCCTCTTTTCCTAGAGTAGTTTAGTATGAAACTTAAAACCATTTATTTCATACCCCTTGAATCTTTGAACCCCATCAAAAGGACCTCTAGCCAAAGAATACAATTCATCAGTTGCAAGTTGATTCTTTTGTTTGCGCATATGTAAAATCTATACAAAAATAAATATAAATTAATGATGATAAATAAGTATTACTAATTTAATTAAAAAATACAATAAAAACTTACTCGATGAGAAAACCAATCGTCAAAGTTCATGCTCTTACTGCTCTGTTCATATTCACTGTGATATAAATAAGCGTACATTAATTAGAGATAAAATATAAGATGATTTGCATCACCAAATCATGACAAGGGAAAAAATGTTGTGGCTACTAAACAAACCAGTGAAATTCCACAAGTGTATGCAAATCTTGCCATTACCTCATAGAAATACAGAAGTTATTTTTCGAAAGATTCTCATCTCAAAAATATCATCCCTAACAAAAATATACCCAATGGAATCCTACAAGTGGGGTTTGGGGAGGGTAAAAATGTACGCGAACCTTAACGCTACCTCACAGAGAGGCTGTTTCCTGGGAACCCTTGTCTCAAAAGCGCATAAGCAGAATAAACTTAGATATGAAAAAAAGGAAAGGGAAAGGAAACAGCAACCCAAATATTCCCACTAAATTTTTCAAAAAAGTGGAACTAGCAGAAAGAAACAATTTTACTGTTAGTTATGAAGTTTTAGTACATAGGTATTTAAATTAGATTTTTAGTGAAATTGTATCTAAAGGGGAAAACATGCTTTGAATCCAAAAAACAGCAACCCAAATATTCCCACTAAAATTTTCCAAAAATGAAACTAGCAGAAAGAAACAACTTAACTAGTAAAGTTACGAACTTTTTATACATAAAACAAAATACTTTCTACGAACTTTTTATACATAAAACATAACACCCACAAAGCAAAATAGTATTCAAACTCAGATTAGTAGTGAAGTTTGATCTAAAGGGACAAAAACACAAAGATTCCCTTAAATTTTCCAAAAAAATGAAACTAGCAAAAGGAAAACAACATATAACAAGTAAAGTTATAATCTTTTTGTACGTAAAAATTACCCATAAAGCAAAATAGTATTTTAAACTCAGATTAGTATTGAAATTTGACTTAAAGTGGCAACAACACAAATACTCCAAGGATGAAACTAGCAGAAATAAAACAACATAACAAGTAAAGTTATAAACTTTCTGTACAATTAAAAAATATCCAGAAAGCAAAATGGTATTTAAACACAAATTAGTATTGAAATTTGATCTAAAGAGGCAACAACACAAATATTCCCCTAAAATTTTTCAAGAAAGAAAACAACACATAACAAGTAAAGTTATAATCTTTTTGTACACAAAAAAAATACCAGAAAGCAAAATAGCACCCATATAAAAGTTGATAGTAATTTCAAACATACCGTAGGAATGGTTGAACTTCTTCACAATTTCTCAAGACATAGAGATGAGCTTGTTCTCTCAAGCTCTTCAAGATTTCTGCATGCAGCTCTTAATAAAGAAGAACCCCTTTGTTCAAATACAGATATTCCATTGCATGTCTTATTATGATCACCTTCATAATTCTTGTCCATTCGACTATATCCAGTCACATTTACAGGTAAAAACCTTGAACAAAGTATTATACATTCTTCGACAATATACCCTTCTGCAATACATCCTTCAGGTTGATCTTTATTACGAATATAACATTTCAATGTGCGCAAAAATCTGTACGATATAACACGATGCAACTCAAATTAGCATGATAAATTAACAAACCGCATAAAATTATATTAAAATCATAAATTAAAAACATACTGCTCAATTGGGTACATCCACCTATTTTGTACAGGCCCACCAAGCTTAGCCTCTCTTGGAAGATGAATGATTAAGTGCACCATAACATCAAAAAAAGCTGGTACAAATATTTTTTCTAATTTGCTCAACCCTTAAACGTTTTTGAACATAGTCCATCAAATATCGTAGTTTATCCTTAAGAGCAGGAGGTTCCTTATGTGAAACTTAAATGTTGAAGCACGCACCTCAATCACCCTGCCTGTGTGAATTGAACGAACTTAAAAGTACAACTAGCTTACTCTGAAGAAGATACTTAACTCAGTGATGGCATCATAGACGATACATGAAACGACTCCGCAAATCGCACAAGGAAGCAATTGTGAATCGTGACTTTTTAGTCCATAAATTCTACGATCTTCTGACTTTGCCCACCATGATATATTAGAAGAATAACCATTTGGAACCTTAACCATTTTCAGGAACTTACATAGTTTCGACTTCTCATCTGGTGATAAAGAATAACATGCTGCTGGATAACACCATCTTCCATCTCTTTGAGTTGGATGCAACTCTTTTCTTATACCCATTTCTTTCAAATCACGGTGAGTATTTAGATTATCTTTTGTTTTTCCTTTAAAATATCTAATAATGCCCCAATGATATTATCACACACATTTTTCTCAATATGCATCACATCTAAATTATGGCGTATCAAATTATTTTTCCAATAAGGAAGCCTGTAAAAAGATACTTTTCTTCCTCCAGTTATGAATGCCTCTACTTTTTTTCATACTTCCGTTTTTTCTGAGTCTTACCAAATTTCATGTCTTCTAGAGTAAGCAATTGATTTAAAATATCATTTCCGGATAGATCTTTTGAAGCAGGTCTTCTTTCTACTTCTCCATTAAAATCACGTTTATTACTCCGCCATTTATGATTAGATGGCAAAAACCTACGAGCACCCACATAAGAAAATTTACGACCATACCTCAATCGAGTAGATGGTGTCTTTGTTGCATGATTGACAAGCCAAAGCTCCCTTTGTGCTCCATCCAGACAAGTTGGCATAAGCTGGAAAGTCATTTATAGTCCATAAGAGTGCTGGCCGCATACAAAAATTTTCTTTTCTCGAGTATCATATGTATCGACTCCAAAAAACCATAATTCTCGTAACTCGTCTATCAATGGTTCTAAGTACACATCGATATCATTTCCAGGAGCTTTGGGACCAAGTATCAACCAAGATAAGAAACAATATGGTTTCTTCATGCACATCCAAGGGGGTAAGTTGTAGACAGTAGTGATCACCAACCAAATGCTATGAGAAATACTTAAATTACCAAAAGGATTCACCCCATCAGATGCTAAACCAAGTCTAACATTATGGGGATCTCTAGCAAAGCCCGGATTGATTGTATCAAAATGTTTCCACGCTTCAGAGTCTGCTGGATGTCTAAGAACCCCATCCTTTAAATGCCGATCAGAATGCCATGTCATGTCTGAAGCTATTTCTGGAGATAGAAACAACCTTTGCAACCTCAGTTTTAAGGGAAAATAACATAACACTTTTCGAAGAACTTTATTTCCAGTCTTTCCTTGAGTATCTCCATTACTTTTTTGACCTTCAATTGATTTCCACCTAGACTCTCCACAAACTAAGCAAGATTCAGCTTTTGCATTATGTTTCCAAAATAACATACAATCATTCTCGCAAGCATGTATTTTTTCATAATCAAGACCTAAACTTCGAATCATCTTTCTTGCTCCATAGAATGACTCCAGTAAACTTTCACCCGAAGGAAGTGCTCGTGTAATTAACTTTAGTATGCTATCAACTGCTTTATCACTCAACCCATGAAGACACTTGATTTGAAATAGTTCTACAATCAGTGACAACTTTGAGAATGTCTCACAACCAGGATAAAGTTGTTGTGCAGCATCCTCCAATAATTCAAAAACTTTGGAGGCAGATTCTGAAGCATTACCATGTTTATCTTTATCCCCACTAAAATCATTTGTCTTTTCAGGATCAACGCATCATATATCATTTCAAACATATCATCACCTCGCTCTTTTCTTTTCTTTTGAGAAGGAACGCCTTGCTCCTTTCCTTCTTCATCCTGGTTAACATTTTGCTTTCTAGGTGCAGATTATCCGTGATAAAGCCAATGTGTGTATCCCTTGACTATCCCAAAAATTATTAGATGTTCCTTGACTTCATCTCTAGACTTGTGGAAAACATTATTGCATTTCGTACAAGGACAAGGAATTTCACCTTCCAGTTCTGAGTGCTTAAAAGCAAATTGAAGAAAATTGTCAACTCCCTTTAAGTAAACATCGCTCGATCTGCCAGAACAACGCATCCAAGTCTTGTCCATTTTTAAATTTTCTACAAAGAAAAGAAAACGGAGAAAGATACTGTTACCATGAAAATTTTTCTTGAACAGAAAAAAATAAACAAGCATTGATCCTGTTCATTACATGATTTCGACAATGAAGCTTCTTTAGTTTTACCTTTTGGTTCAGATTTGTTTAATTATATGAAAGGTAAAATAAGTATGTTCAGATTTGTTTAATTATATGTAAGGTAAAATAAGTATGTTGAAAGACACTTATGTAAGTGCATCTTTTTCTAGAATAGCAGGAAATAATGAAAGTAAATGCAAGGCGTTTGTGTAGGTGCATCATGGGGACAGTGAATGTGTCTGTGCGTGCATGTGCACTTGTAAATTTACGCATAGTTAAGCCATTGCTGAATGGATATGGAGCCAGCTTGATTCTCTATGATTCACTTAAAGAGAACACTGCATTGTGTTAGGAAAGTATTGATGGTGGTTAATAACTAACATGTATATTTGTCTAGATCATGTAAATTCCATTGATTTTTTGGCTAATCTAATATCTATAGGTAATAGCTCTCTAGAAAGTGTGTATTCTATTTCATGTAAAGGTGGTTGGTGCAGGCAGTTCTGGTTACTTCTCAAACGTGCATGGATGTAAGTGAGTCCTATCTATCTAATTCTCTTCTGATGTCATTACTCTATTAAAAGGGAGTTCAGTAGAAGTTACCATACTGATTATAAATAGTTACATAACTCAATTGCTTCATTGGTGCTGGAACTATAGATCATATAAACAACAATGATCAGTAATAAGGATGGCTTTTTCATTTCTTCAGAGAATTTAACAGATGTATAATGGAGAATTTTAGCTCGTTGAGTGCTATAGGTCATATGTTCAAGTGTAACTACATTACCATGTTATGTAGCTAGTTTGAGCTTACCCCATCTCCAATCGATATGCTTTATTTATTTACTTGCAGAGTAAGGACTTTCTTTTGATTAAATTGATGAATAGGCTTCTTGTGACGGACCAACAAAGTTCTGGCTAGAATGACAATTGCTTCAGATTTGGTATTTATTTCTGTAGTTTGGAGGATGGGAAGATCACACATTTCATAAGACAAGATGGGATAACTTTACGTGAAAAATTATATTATATCAGGTCCTACTAATAAAATTAACATAGCGTTAACATTAACATATGCTCTCACAACTGTTATATCAGCACGGGGATGCTGGTTGTATTCAACAGATCTCCTTTCTTAGCGGGGAGAAAGAGAGAAATTTCTTAAAACAGCTGCAGAAGAGAATAGCCTTGAGCAACGCTTGGATCTTGGGAAAATCTTATACAGATTATTTATCAGACTAGTGCAGGTGCTGTTATGCTGATGGATATCATCTTTGGGTGTCTTCTGCTCCTATTTATGACTAGTGAAAGTTTTAAGCTCACTGTGCTAATTGAATTAATGCACTCTGTAAATGCTAAATTTCTTCTTGATTCAGTCCTGAGCAATTTTGAATTTTCCTTATGAACTTTGCTCTATTCTAAGAGTGAACACTATGAATCAACCTTAAATTCATTTTAAAAAAGGAGAAATTCTCAACTCAACTAGAGGCTGGTTCTCTATATATAAGCTGCTTAGAAGTAGTTGGCTATCGTCATGCCATCTTGCTATCCAACGGCTTTTTGGCCACTTCAGGTTATACAATTTTACGTGTCAAGACTTCCTGGCTTCTGCTGCTCATGTAATGTTTTGGTATAGTTTTGTCATCAGAAGACAAAGCCCAACTTCATCTTTTATCTATTTGTTCTCTTGTTTCTATTGATTCTTCGTCAGTATCTTCATCACTTTCTTCAATCTGACTTTCTTCCTTGTCTCTGGTGAGCTTTGAATCTGTTGCCTCTCTTTTATGTTAAATCAGAGACATTTTGTGATTGTGCTTGCAAAGTTTTAAGATAAAGTGTTGTAGTCAACTTAAATCGAATTTCTTTCAACTCCTTTGTGTGGGATTGCTTTTCTTTCCCCTGATTTGTTTCATTTATATTTGCCCTCAATTTTGTTTCTTTTATTTTCCCCTTCAATTTCTTTACGTTGGACTACTTTTCTTTCTTCCTGACATTGCTTTCAGTTACAATTTTGATGCAACATTGACAACAAGCAGAAACTTTTCCTAATAATTGCTCAAAGCTACCTCAGTTCCCTGTATATCCTACATTTTAAAGTCTCACTAGCAAGCTTAAAAATCACGTTCTAATATAAAATAAGAAAAAGGGAACTGTACTGGGGAGAGGGGAAATCTTAGCAGTCAAAATGGCAATCACAGATATAGCTAGAGAAGTGAACATGCCGCATATGATAAATCACTTCAATCTAATAAGGCTTTGCAGCTAGTGTGAACATAAAGGCTTCTTTCTTGTCTTTGGATACATGAAAAATGGCTCTCTCAGGGAATGGCTGACCAGAACAAAGTCTCGAGATACCATAAACTGGAAAAAAAGGATTCAGATTGCATTGAATGTAATTAATGTACTTCATTATCTTCACAGTTTTACCAAACGAGACTTAGCTTGTTTTGATGCGAAGTACAAACTTATTTTACTCGTTATCTTCCATCGTCAGGCTTGGTAAAATAATGTGTATGGGTGTAGGAGCTAGAACATATATTCTTACTTTGTTTGTTGTAAGTGTTTGTATTATTTCTTTTTGTCTGATTCACTCAGAAGATTGACGAAAGTTTAATCTTGTTTTCAAACAACTACTGTCGTTTAGATCCCATAACTACTACTGCCGCTTCCGCATCTCGCAAAAAGGTCGAGAGCGTCATTCTTTTTCTGTTTTCTTTTGTTTAATAAGTAGATTTTTGATAGTGAGAATGGATATTACTATAGAGGTTTATTGAGTTTTACATTGTCTTTTCATGTTTGAGGTGTTTATAGGTTCTTGTGCCAATTGTTTGAGCCAATGGGGTTGAAAATTTATCCAAGAAACCTGACGAACAGTTCGATCACTGGGCTTTTCTGGTACATTTATCTTTAATCCTTCTTGGTTTTTGTCTAGATTTGTGTGTTTAACTGAAATGTGACAGTCCAGATGGAGTAAAATGGGTACATGGGGTTTATATAGTCACCCCAAGTTTTGTTTTTTGGTTTTCCATGAGCAGACTAAATATGGATTCAAGCTGGGAAGCTGGGGGTCCCCATTCCACGAATGTAGTTGAAATGGGTTGTATTGGAAAGAGAATTGGAGCGTACTTGCTTTAATCGAGTGTTGTTTTGGCTTAATTTGGGTTTTCTTTATGTTAGTAATCATGATTTTGCATTAGTTAGCTTTAAGAATCACTGTGGTTCTGGGATTGAGACCCTTGATACGTTGTTGAAATGGGTTTGTATGGAACAAGGAAATGGGATTTTCTATCTCATTTCTCATGGGTACGCAACAACAACATACCTAGTAAAACAGACCTTACCCCTACCTTGTGGAGGTAGGAGATGGTTTCCGAAAGAGACTCAGCTCAAGTGAAGCAAATCAAAGAGTAATGGAAAGAAAAAATGACAAAAGAAAACATGACAACTAATAGGAAAGTTGTGAGAAATAGAGAAAAGAGTGAGAAAATTAAATTGAGAGACTTTTGTTTAGAGAGATACTTGGATTGAATGCTTAATAAATGAGAATGGCCCTCCTATATATACAAGTCCTTAAGGGCCGTTTCTAGCCGTTTATGGTCGTTGCTACAATACTGCTACGGTGCCCCCGAGCGTTGCTGCAGTACCTATAGCCGTTGCTACAGTACTACTACAGTACTATTCTAACAAAAGTAATGAGAGCAAACAGACGAGCAACAATGTCAACAACACAATGTGATCACCTAAAACATAGTAAACAATAGATGATAATAGATACCAAAAAGTACACGAATAAGGTTTGTACTATGACAGACCTGGTTCTCCTGACTACCACCGAGTCTTACCCCGTTGGAAAGCAAGCAATCTCATGGGTACTCTTTTAATCAAAAGCTCTTTTGGCCATTTTTGTTTTTCCTAATTTGGGTTTCCTTGTTTGTGTTAGCTATCATAATGTTTAACTGCCATCTATTGTAGCTTAGATCACTGCGGCTTTGGGATTAAGACTGTAACTGTTGTTGAGATGAATGTTTTGTGGTGGATGTTATGGGTTTCACCTGGTTGAAATGGGTTTGTATAGGGAAAAAAGAGTGGAATCCTCTAGCATTTGTTATTGGTACTCACTTTATTTATTTGTTTTGGACCAATTCTTAGTTTGTATTAGCAGTCATGCTTTTGCATCCCTCATCTATCAGTAGGTTACGAGTTGCCATGGTTCTTGTTTAGGTTTATGACCGGACCATGTTCTCTTATTTGATTGTTCCCAATGGTACTCATTGTTCATTCAAAATACTCTTACGATACTGTTCCTTTGCCATGAACAAATTAGGAACTGATGTATAGACTTGATATAGGGAGGAATGCTAGGTTCTACTCGTTTAAGAGATTGTGAAATTCTCCAGAAGATC
>JAOTQR010000086.1:6611386-6663983 GCA_025774065.1 Solanum ossicruentum
TAAGAATTTATTATTTTTATAAATTTTTAATATAGTAAATAAATAAAAACTGGTCGAGGGAATAGTTTCTTTTGACCTTTTGCTTCCCTATGTTTAACATTTTCAAATTTTTGGATGAGTATTTTGTTGAGGTCATCTAAAAATGTAAGCTATTAAAAAGAGTATACTTTTGTGCCAATGCATTTTTATTTTATAGGCATTATTTATTACTATAAAAATATTTATTTTCTATTAATTAAATATGATTATATCTAGGATCATTAACGTCTTTAATGATCTGGTATTGTCATGCCCCAACCTTAGAATTGAGGTACAACTGATATTTATTCCCACACTTTAGAGCATATTAATATTTTTTAACTTTTGTTTAAAACAATGAAACTTCATCGAATCGTATCGTTGGTTCATCTTTATTGATATAAACTGTCACTTCATCATATCACATTAATTTTATTTTAAAAAAATATTTGAATAATAAGAAGCATTCTCTTGCTGATGCTGGTGTTTCTTTTTCTTCTTTTTTTTTTTTTTTAAAAAGTTTCATCTTTTTTATTTTTGAAAAAGTCTAAACATATGCTCATTTTATTTTCATGGCTAAATATAAAATATATGCTCTTTGGACGTCATATTGCAAACAAAAGTAACTCTTTCTCAAAACAATTAGCATATCTTTTATAAAAATAAAACATTGGTATTTAGCGAAAGACTCGGATCTTGACACATCATATGCATCATCAATAATTATCAAAAAAATAAACAAATGAAAATTATTACCAGATAAGTTTTAATACTCCCATCATTTTTTTATTTAGTTTGATTTGGTACAAAGTTTAAGAAAAAAATAAGACTTTTTGAGTTTGTGATCGTAAATTAAAATTATGTCAAATATACCAAAGTATTCTTTAATCTTGTGATATTAAACATGTCATGCCACGTAAAATGTCTCAAATGTCTGATCTCGTATTAGTCAAACTTATACTTCATTCGTGGCACCTTTCGAATTTTGAGATTCAAATCATTTCATATATTTTTTAAATATTTCGAATTATCAATTGTTGTGACTTAGTACTTTTTACGTAGTTTGAAAATACATAAATTTTATTTCAAAAAATTTGAATATTCTATGCATAAATTTTTAAATTTAAAACATATGGCTTTTGAAAAATAAAAATATCACTTTATTTACTATCCTTTCCTTATGCATGGTGGCTAAAATTACAGTGGATTAATTAGGAAAGAAATGTAATTGAGATTTATATTATTTCTAAACTTTTAACATCAAATTTAAATAATCAAAATAATGGAGTATTTATTTAATTAGTTCAATATTATGATTGAATTAATTTTTCACTCCCGCTCCCGCTCTAAAAATAAATAAATTAGGAAAACGAAAAAAGAAATACAAACAAAAATCTGCTCTCTGCTCTCTCTCAAGGATTAATTGCTGTGCACGCCAACTACATTTCCAGCTCCGTTCGCCGGCGAACTCTCGGCTATCTGTTTCTCCGGCGAAGACTTCCTGTAAGTTCTCTATCTTGTCTCTTATGATCTCCGTTTTAGTTCGCAAATGCTCTTTAGTAGCGAAAGAAAAACAAACCTAACCCGTTTTTGATTAAGAGTTAATACTACGAACTTCGATGTGGGCTTGACATTGCTTTTGTGAATTCTGGCTGTTCATACTACGTAAATGTGTATTGCGGTGTGATGAAGTTGCTAGACATCTGTATCTCCTTGGAGAATGTAGAACAAAGCCTTTAGTATTAGAAAAATTTTATCGAATGGGATTGTGGAAGATAGCAGGTATTCTGTTGATTAGAGGTGCATGTAAGCTGAAATAGACACTATCGTTATCAAAAGGAAAAAATCTTACATAGTGTGAATGGAACGGATATTGAGGAAATCTTACCAAGTGTGAATAGAACGGATATTGAGGATTTTGTAAGGCCAACTTTAGCTAGTTTAGGATTGAGGAGTTGTTGTTGTTCCTTTTTTTGGATGATGGTGGTGTTCTAGGGCATCAGCTTAACTATTCGGCTAGGTACTTCTTACCTTCCAGCAATACAGGTATTGGATAACTTTTCCGACTGAGGCTTAGATAGATAAGAGGAATCCTCTATTTGTTTTTTGCCTCGGTTCTGATTTGTACTTGAGAATGCTTGGTTTTCCTCCCATTGCATTGATCAGTAGGCCACACTGTTAGATGTTGAAGAGTTGCAGTTGCTGATCTCTTATATATAACAGCAAGTATGCATCAGTAGTCAAATCCATACAAGTTGCGACTTTTGATGGAACTTCTATCATCAGTTTGGGACTTTTGAGCAGCTAGGTTGTAAGGTCTAGTTAATGGGTCCGATTTCAGGAATTTCATGAATGCTTAGGTATGTTCACTGCCCATTCAACAGTCTTATGAAACCTCAAATTTTCATCAATGTAGGTGATCATCGCTCATTTACTAGCATGAAACTGTGAAGCTTTTCTTGAGCTGGTAGAATTGTTGATTGTTTGTCATGCTTAATTTTACTTTGGTTTTGTTAAAGTCATGCTTGAAGTCCTTGATTCAATTTTACCTTTCAAAATGTATCAATATGCCTACTACATACTTACGTCCTTCTACGTGTAGACTGTAGATGGTTAATGATTGTCATAATCTTGGCAGAATACATTGGCAGGCCCCTGAACTTGCCAAAATTTTCTGTTAGATACCTCAACTAAGGGTGTGACCTACTGAACACTTGAGTAGATACATATGATGTGCCTATTGAACATAACACATTGACATGACACACAATGTGTGATCCTCACTTGAATTTAAGGGTGTGAATTGACTAATTCTACCAACATAACTAACCAGCTCTAAACATCATCATCTCTCTCACATCTGCTTCTTCCCTCTCAAGTCCGCCTTTTTGCCATTGCTCATACACTGCTTTGCGGTGACTGCCACAGTTATGGAGTTATTGTAGGTTGTATCTGTGGAATCAATTGTGAGGTCTGTATGAATGTTTGGTAAAGATGGTGATTCTAAAACTTTTATCTATTTTAGTTGGGCTAAAATGTCCAGCTAGGGTGGTGTTAAATATTTTATGGGGTTACTAGCTCTCGATTACCTTGTGTCATCCTCTCATTTGCTCACCATGTCACCCTGTTTGGGCTTCAGTTTCTTGGGGACGGTTAGTATTGCGTTTATTGTTTAATAGGCATATTTTGCATGTATACTACAACAACACACCTAGTATAGTAGAGAGGGTGGGGTGTATGCAGATCTTACCCCTACATTTTGCGTGGGTGTATGCGGACCTTACCCATACATTTTCTGTGTTTGTCATGTTCAGTAGATTACACAGTTACTTTAGATGTCTAAATGAATAATCGGTTGTCTGTTTATGCATCATGCTATAATTTCTCCTTTTGTCTATCATTGTGCGCGTTGAGTATAAGTGCAGAAATTGAGGGGTCTTCTAGAGTTTTGGTGATAACCCTGGGGATCGCATCAAGGATCTGTTGCCTTTGTCATCTGAAAAGGATTTTTTCCTATGCCATCTGGAAATGGATTGTACATTATATTTTTGTATGACAAATGGGTTTTTATGTTATCTCATGACTCTTGGTCTCTGTTTTGCTCTTATTTTATTCAGCTTTATTTCTAACTACTTGCTTTAATCCTTAACACATTTGGTGGATACTGGCTATAATAGAGAATGGTAATCATTGGTCACCATTCTCAGTTTCCAATTATGCTGAGGATACTGTTGTTATATTGCTTTCTATATGTGTTGGTGTCAGAGATTTTAAAAATTTAGGCCTATTTTTATATTCATGTCCAGCTCTTTGTTGAGATTTTGATTTACATTTATGCGTTTAGTCAGGATTTTGATTCACAAAAATATCTATACTGCTTTCATGCCATTTCAAAGGAGTTTCTCTCTAAAATTTCATTCTGTCCTTAGACTAGCTAACCTTCATTCTACAAGCTGTTCGAACAATGAAATTGGAGGTGTAAATATTTGTAGGAAATTGAAGATAGGGTTACATTTGGAATGACAGGTGGCTGCTTACGTCATTCCAAGTTATAGTCCTCCTCCTCATTTCTTTTGATTCCGGACAAAGAACTGAGTTGCTTGTGATTTTAACTAAAGTGATACATTAACTTTAGGTTCTATGTTCTCTAGGAGCCTTTGAGCCCGATTAGAGCCTTTCAGCTAAAGATTACTTCTGCAGTCACTTACATATTGGAGAATCTTTGGTTTCTATATCAAAGTTGCTGGCATAGCTTAATGCAGTTTCTTCACTTTAACTACTCTCACATCTTTAGCCACTAATTGCAAATAAAATTATGTAAAGACAACAAGACATCCTGAATCCTGCTTCTGTGCTTGTACATGTTTAATTTCCTTCTTGACTAAAATGCAGGGCTTAAAATCTACTAGCTGCAACAATGTCGCATGCATATCTACCTGCAACCGTAGATTCACTAGCTCATGCTTCTGAGGCTTATACCTCATCTGAGGCTATCTACATTCTCTATCGCATCATTGAGAACCCTTCATCATCTTCCGAGGCCCTAAGGATCAAAGAGCAGGCAATTATCAATCTCTGTGACCTCCTAAGTCAAGAGAATTGGGTTCAGGAGCTCAAAAACCTTCTCATCGAGTTGCGTCCCTTCTTCTCTTTAATATCCAAGGCAAAAGCAGCCAAAATTGTTAAAGGAATTCTTGATGCAATGGCAAAAATACCGGGTACGTCTGACATTCAGATTACAGTTTGCAAAGAGATAGTGCAGTGGACCCATTTGGAGAAACGAACTTTCCTTCGTCAGAAAATTGAGGTAAAACTTGCAGCTCTTTTGATGGAAAAGAAAGAATATTCTGAAGCGTTGACACTCCTTCAAGGATTGATCAAGGAGGTGAGAAGATTGGATGACAAGCTGCTCCTTATGGAGATTGACTTGCTGGAGAGCAAGCTCCACTTTTCTTTAAGGAATCTTCCCAAAGCCAAGGTTGCGCTTACAGCTGCTCGAACAGCAGCCAATGCTATATATGTCCCTCCAGATCAGCAAGGTGAAATTGATTTGCAGAGTGGGATACTTCTGGCAGAAGAAAGAGATTATAAAACTGCTTACAGCTATTTCTATGAGGCTTTTGAGACCTTTAATGCCCTTGCTCGCGATACCAAGGCCACTTCATCAAAAGAAGATCTCAATGCCAATGTCAAGGTCAAAATCAAGGCCATATACAGCCTCAAGTATATGTTGCTATGCAAAGTCATGCTCTTCCGGGCTGATGAGGTTACAGGAATAATATCTTCGCGTGGATTGGATTATCTTGGGCCAGAACTTGATGCTATTCAAGCTGTTGCCAATGCTTGCACTAACCGATCTTTGAAGCTCTATCGGATTGCTCTTCAGAACTTCAAGGCTCAGCTTGATGAAGATCCTGTCATCCATCGGCACCTTTCAGCCCTCTACGATGCTTTAATAGAGTATAATCTTTACACGTTGATGGAGCCTTTCTCAAGGGTCGAGATTGCAAATATTGCTGAATGGATTGAGATGCCAGCCGACCACATTGAGAAGAAGTTATCTCAAATGATATTAGATAAGAAGTTTTCTGGGAAACTAGACCAGAATACTGGATGCCTTGTAATTTTCGAGGACCCTTGGCAAGACACAATTTACCCAGATACATTGGAAACCATTTCAAATATGGGGAAGGTTGTCGACAGTCTGTTTACAAGATCTTCAAAGATAATGGCTTGAGTTTCAGATCCTTCACCCCAGACTTGGTACTTCTTGAGCTGCTGACGTTATCTGTTTTAGCTTCAGCTCCTTTTCTAGTGTTCTGTGCTGATGACATTTGTTGAACTTTTGATTACTGTTAGTAGAGCTACAATTGAACATCAATTAGGATGACATTACTTCCTTCAAACATAAAAGTGTTAACCTCTTCAATCTAAAGTACAAACAAAAGGTTATTATTAACCTTTTGCTTATCCAATGATGTATGTTGGAATCAATGAATGCAAAAATATACTTTAGCAGGTAGTATAGATCTCTTATTATGCAGCATTAGCGACTAATTTTATAATTTTAAGTACAAACGACAATTATTATATTACATCAAACCAATGAATCTAATCAACATTATACTTCTTGGGGTGGGGCTCTTTTAATATGACGAGATACTTTATGCACTGGATTTTTCTTTTTATTACGTAATATTTGATTGATTTTTACAGAATCTATTTATCTTATATAGAAAAAAATTGAACTAAAAATACCACAAAAAAGGTTTCCCTTTATGTTTTTGGTACATTGAAAAATACTATATATCAGTATTAAAATCTTTCATAAGCTTTTGTATGTGGTTTAAATTTGTCAAGATTGAAATTTTCACGTCCTTGATTATATCATCTCATACCAGCAGATCTTTTACATATATATGATTTCCTTTCTTTGATAGCTGCAAGAGAGGATCATAGGAAAAAAATAGCATATTTTTAAAATCCCAAAAATGGATAATTTAGTGATTAATAGCCTTTTATTTTCTTTTTGCAATTGTAAATTGATCCACATTCACTATATTCGATGCAAAACAAAATGTATATAAAAATTATTAATTTATAATAAATAATATCTCCGAAGTTATAATTTTAAAAATATAATTTACATTCAATACCAAAAACCTTAAAAAGCCAATCCATAAAAATATAAATTCAAATCCTAACATTGTAAATAATATCTAGCAAAATGACATAGGTAAAATTTATTGCAATCCAATACATATTTACATAAATAAATGTGTTACATAGTAATAATATATTCAGTTTGATCTTACAGAGTAAGGTGTGACGAGAATAAAAATCTTACTAACATAATGTAACAAGTGAAAAATGATATAATAATAAAAGTACAAAACAACAAATACTAAATGAATATAAAGAAACTTTTTAATTTAATTACAAGGGTTGGTGTGGTGGTTCAACACCGCACCCCTTAGACAAGAGGTTGGGGTTTCGATCCCCAATTCTGATGAATAGGAAAAATTTTATGACCAGTTTTTCTAATGAAGAGTTAGTTTCACGGCTGCCGACCGATTACGGAATATCTTAAAAAAACTTTTAATTTAAAAAACATTAAAGATATTTAGCAAAAAGAAAATAAAAATTCTCCCTTTTATTAACACACACAACCCTCTTCAACAAGGTTTAATTACTGAACACGGCAGCTGAGATTCCCATCTTTGTTCGGCAGTCGCGCTACTCCCCAATTTCCTTCGTCGGCGATCTCTCTCGGCGATCTCTTTCTCCGGCGAAGTCTCTCTGTAAGTTTCTCATCTTATCTCTTATGCTTTCTCCCTCCGTTTATTTCACATCCTCTGCAGTAGTACATTGAAACCCTAATCTTAGCGAGTACGAACTTCGATGTGGGCTTTAGAATGTATGTTTTGAATTCTTCATTGCGATATGGGCTTATTAAGTTTAGTGGGAAGGTGAGGTTTTGGAGTCTACTTTGTTTAGGAGATCTGTTTTAGGGTAATCTCAGCGACTGTCAATGGAATGGGTATTGGGAGTTCATAAGGGCAATCTGATTAGCTTAGGGTTGAGGAGTTATTGTTGTTGTTCTCTTATATAACAAGGGAAAAAGTGAAAGGGGTGTAAAAGATGGAATTTTGTTTATCAGATTGTGACTTTTCAGCAATTAAGGTCTAGTTAATGGGGCTCAATTACAAGAATTTCATGAACTTGTAAATATGATGACTGCGTAGTGTGACTTTTAAGCAGTTGGGCTTAAATTTCTATGAGATGTTTGGAATTTGGAGGTGTACTTGTGGCTTACATTAGTCCTATGGACATGTATGATGGAGCCAAAACTCAGGTTATGAGAAGTCGTAAGGGCAATTCAGTTAGTTTAGGATTGAGGAGTTGTTGTTGTTCTCTTATATGACAAGGAAAAAAAGAGAGAGGGGTGAATTTTTATCATCTGAGTGTGAGTCTCTGACAAATTGGGCAGTAAGGTTTAGTTGATGGTGTTCAATGTCAAGAATTTCATAAACTCTTAAGTACAAGGACTGCCCATTCAATTGTTTTTATCATCAGATTGTGACTTTTCAGCAGTTGGGTTTTACAATGGTTTGTGAATTGTGTAGGTTTGTGCTGCATATTGGAACTTCGATTTCTATAGTTCTCTAAATGTGTTGCAATTGTCTTTTTGAATTAAGGTTTAGTCATGTTGGTATACTTACATGAAGTCCGAGTCCTGTTAATTTATTATGGGATCTGTATATCCTTGGAAAATATAGAAACCTCTTGTATTAGAGAGCTATTTCTCGAGTTGAATGGAACTGAGCCAAATGGAATGGATATTGACGATTCATAAGGCCAGTTCTACATAGTTTAGGATTGAGGAGTAGTTGTTGTTTTCTAGCAGAATAAGGAACAATTATGACAGGACCATAAAAGATGGATTTTTTATCACCAGATTGTTCTCCTCTGCAATTGGGGTGTCAGCTCTAGTTAATGGGGTTCGATTTCAAGAATTTCATGAATGCTAAATACATTGACCGCCGATTCAGCAGTCTTATGGAACCTCGAGCTTTCATCTATGTATGTAGGCATTGACCATTTACTCTCTGGAAGCTTTTCTGGAGGCTGATGGAATTGTTGATTGTTTTCCGTGTTTAATTTTACCCTCATTTTGTTCCAGTCAGGATCAAGTCCTAGATCAATTTTCCTTTCAAATGTATCAAAAGACCTACTGCATACTTGTGTCCTTTTAATGTAGATTGTTGGTACTTATTATAAACTTGGGAGTTTGCAGGAATACTGAGGATAGAGTTGTTATATTGCTTTCTGAATGTGTTGGTGTTGTAGCTTATAAAGGTTCGTGCTGGTTTTACATTTATGTCAAGTGCTTGGCAGGACTTTGGTTCACAAAAATATCTGTACTGCTTTAATCCCAGCTGAATAGATTTTCTCTCCAAAATTTCAGTATCTCCATCAGACTAGCTAACCTTCATTCTGCAAGTTGCTAGGACAATTAGATGGCAGAGGTATAAATACTTGGGAGCAAATTGAGGACTAGGTTACATTTGGATTGATATGCAGCTGATTACTTCATTCCAAGTTTAAGTCTTCCTTCTCTACTCTTTTTTCTCAGGACAAAAAATGAGTTGCTTCTAGTTTCAGCTAAATTAATGACTTTAGGTCCTATGATTTCTATGAGTTTTTTTTCCCTATTAGAGCCTTATAGCTGAAGAGTACTTTTGCACTTGTTTACATATTGGAGGATTTTTTGCTTATCTATGTTGAAGTAGTTGGCATGGCTTAATGCAATTTCTTCATTTTAACTACTCACACATCTTTAGTCATTAATTGCAAAGTAGAATGCATGTAAAAGAGAACAACACAAAGTGTTCTAAATGCTTCCTTTGTGCTTGTCATATCTAATTTCCTTGACTAAACAATTGCAGGATTTAAGATCTGCTAGCTGTAACAATGTCGTCGTCATATCTACCTGCAACCACAGATTCACTAGCTCAGGCTTCTGAGGCTACAACCCCATCTGAGGCTATCTCCATTCTCTACCGCATCCTTGAGAACCCTTCATCATCTTCCGAGGCCCTAAGGATCAAAGAGCAGGCAATCTTCAATCTCTCTGACCTCCTAAGTCAAGAGAAGAGGGCTGAGGATCTCCAAAAGCTTCTCGTCCAGTTGCGTCCCTTCTTCTCTTTAATACCCAAGGCAAAAACAGCCAAAATTGTTAATAAAGGAATTGTTGATGCAGTGGCTAAAATACCGGGTACATCTAACCTTCAGATTACACTTTGCAAAGATATAGTGCAGTGGGCCCGCTCAGAGAAACGAACTTTCCTTCGTCAGCGGGTGGAGGCAAAACTTGCAGCTCTTTTGATGGAAAACAAAGAGTATTCTGAAGCATTGACACTTCTTTCAGGACTGATCAAGGAGGTAAGAAGATTGGATGACAAGCTTCTGCTTGTCGAGATTGACTTGCTGGAGAGCCAGCTCCATTTCTCTTTGAGAAATCTTCCCAAAGCTAAGGCTGCGCTTACTGCTGCTCGAACAGCAGCCAATGCTATTTATGTCCCTCCAGCTCAGCAAGGTGCCATTGATTTACAGAGTGGAATACTTCATGCAGAAGAGAAAGATTATAAAACTGCTTACAGTTATTTCTACGAGGCATTTGAAGCATTTAATGCCCTTGAAAATCCCCAGGCCTTATACAGCCTCAAGTATATGTTGCTATGCAAAATCATGGTTAGCCAGGCTGATGATGTCGCAGGAATAATATCAACCAAGGTTGGATTGAATTATCAGGGACCAGAAGTGGATGCAATGAAAGCTGTTGCTGATGCTCACTCCAAGCGATCTTTGAAGCTCTTTGAGACTGCTCTTCGCAACTTTAAGGCTCAGCTGGATGAAGATCCTATCGTCCATCGACACCTCTCTTCACTCTATGACACTTTAATGGAGCAGAACCTATGCAGGTTGATCGAGCCTTTCTCAAGAGTTGAGATTGCTCATATTGCTGAGTTGATCGAGTTGCCACCTGACCATGTTGAGAAGAAGTTATCTCAAATGATATTAGACAAGAAGTTTGCTGGAACTCTGGACCAGGGTGCTGGATGCCTTGTAATTTTTGAGGACCCTAAGCAAGACGCAATTTACCCGGCCACATTGGAAACCATTTCAAATATGGGGAAGGTTGTTGACAGTCTGTTTGTAAGATCTTCAAAGATTATTCATTGAGTCTCAGATCCTCTATCTATGGCTTGTATTTCCTGCGCCGCAGGCAGATGCTGCTTTAAGCTTCAGCGCGTTTTGTTCTGTTTTATGCTTCATTTCTCAGTACATTTGAACCTAGTATAAACCTTACATGGCTGGAGTTACCAAGGAGCAAGTTGTTTCGTGACTTTATCTTCAACAGTGCTATGAGATGATTGAACTATTTAGTTATAAGCTTTATTTCTTATGCTGATTTGTTTCTTTGTTTTTTCCTCTCTCCCTTAATTATTGAACCTTGGTGATTTTTTTCTATTTGTTTGGTGTTTATTAGAGGTGCTTTCTAAAGTACCCTAATAATCTTTCTTTGATTAATCAATTGAAAATTTCCTTCTACCGGTACTAAACATCAATTTATGTTCAACCAAACCTTTACAAAAATATTTTTTTAGGCCTCTGAAAAAGTAAAAAATTATTTAAATTTTGAAGGGAGTAAACAATAATATATCTGTTTTACAGAGATAGAAATGTTGTTTTCGAAAGGTTCTTATTTTAAAAATATCATATTCAAAGGTAGAAATAACATAAATGGCGGACAAGAACAAGAACCTAATTATAAAGACACAATTATCTCTATAACTTACTATATCAGAAGTTCAGACATTATTTTACCCCTGTTAGTCATCTGACTTTCTACTCTAATATGCAACTTTGGTTCCTTTCTATCTAAAATCATATCCTCAGTGATAAAAAATTACATTATATCCTGTTTAATCTTTCTCCTTAATATTTTGAAAGGAGTAAACAATATCTTAAAATTATATTTTACCATTGAAATACGTGAGATACGAAATGAAACTGCTCTCCTCTTAAAAATTTCAATTAGCATCTTTAAATGAATATTACACAATGCAAATACCGATTAGTTCTACACACAGCAGAAATATAGATTAGTCCCACTTCAATGCACGAAACAAGATAGAAAATCAAAAAATAAACACGGTATAATCTCACTTTTTCAAATATGGTTTTTTATATACATTTTTAATTTTTATATCAAAAACTCTCTCGATTTTCTCTCACTACTATTAGTCTTTTCTTTTTATTCTCGATTTTCTTCCTCACACTCTCGCAGGTCTCTCTAGTCATCTTCAGCTATAGATCCACACAGAGGTAAACCCTTTTTCTCTCTTTTTTACTTTCGGTTCTTCGATTAGAAGCATTTTGACACCGATTTTGTGTCAGTTATTCACATTTTACTGAAAAAATTGATGGTTTTTTTGATCAATTATCCGTACTGCAGTGTGAAATATAAATTGTGTATATTTTATAATAATTTTCATAAAAATATGTAAAAATGCTGCTGTAAGAGTTGCTGATATGTTGTTTGTAGTCATCAATTTGGAGAATTTGGTAAAAAAAATAAAAAATTGGTGTTCAGTTAATGGTTTGGATATCCAACATTTTTGTTTCTGATCTTAAAGCTTAAGATATAGGGTATACCATATAAAGGTGTCAGGGTTCAAATCCAAGCAGAGTTACCTAGTATTTGTTGCTTGTGGGAGGTGGGAGGAATTTCATGGAATTAGTCGAGGTCCTGGACACCATGGTTATCGCAAAAGAAATATGGTATATGATCTGGTTAGGACTTGAAAATTGAGTGTCGTTTTTTTAAACAAAAAAATGCTGCAGTAAGAGTTGCTGATGTGTTGTTTATAGTCATCAATTTGGAGAATTTGGTAAAAAAAAAAAAAAAATTGGTGTTCAATTAATGGTTTGGATGTCCAACATTTTTGTTGCTGATCTTAAAGCTTAAGATATAGGGTATACCATATAGAGGTCTCAGGGTTCAAATCCAAGCAGAGTTACCCAGTATTTGTTGCTTGTGGGAGGTGGTAGATATTTCGTGGAATTAGTCGAGGTGCTTCGGACACCATGATTATCAAAAAAGAAATATGGTATGTGATGTGGTTAGGACTTGAAAATTGAGTGTCTTTTTTTTTTTTTTTTGTGGCAGTAGTATGATGATTGGAGGACGAGACTTCGGTCAACAGTAGAGCTTCTCCGTTGGTGATCTGTCAGTGGGAAGGCTGTGTATTTGTATACGTTGCCGTTTCTCCCTATCCCACCACTATCAAGAGAACACTTAGTGTGCATGGTATGAGTCTTCCACTCGTGATGGTTGACTGTGTTATTGACTGCATTGCTGAATGAATTGTTGTTCTTTCACTATGTGGACGTCTTCTTCTATATCGTCTATTTAAAAAGAATGTCAATTGACTTAGGGAGTCCCACTGGTTTTTAGTTAGTTGAGTACCCCTTTTTGTTTTTCATTTCTCTGTGTGAGTTTTTCTGGCCAAGGGAATGAGTGAAAGTGATTCAAATGCTTGTTTGTATTGCTTTTCTACTTTTGGCCAGCTTGTAATCATATTCTCTCCCTCAGTTACTTTTTACTTGTCCCTTATACTAAAAATATATTTCACTTTTTACTTGTCCATTTTAGCACATCAAGAGAGATTTATTACTTTATCCCAATGTCACCCTTATTATTAAGTAACTATACGAAGTACTGGTAGTCAAACTTAGATTTTCGAAGAATAATTACTAAGGGTAATTTAGTATAACAAATTATGCCTAATGAGTAAAAAGGGACAGAGGGCGTAAGTAAGGTGGTGAAGAAATATGCTGCCTAGTTAGTAGCTATGTAACATGAAATTTCCATTTGCCTCTTACCTGTGTCAAAGGGAATGATGTGTGTTTTGTTTTGATTAAATTGCTCAAAATATACTTGTTACCTACTGATAATTAGATCATATTGCAATGCGAGATTCATACCCAAATT
This sequence comes from Solanum ossicruentum, assembly GCA_025774065.1. Taxonomy (NCBI): domain Eukaryota; kingdom Viridiplantae; phylum Streptophyta; class Magnoliopsida; order Solanales; family Solanaceae; genus Solanum; species Solanum ossicruentum. The sequence continues at coordinate 6,624,966 of JAOTQR010000086.1, forward strand.
CAGAATTCACAAACCAGACCATGAAAAGTTTGGGGTGGTCTGTAGTTATTAAGCAATCTGACAGTCATTATTATGGAAAATTAAGTATTTCCTACAAATGATAGCAGCCATTGACATAGGTAAGATGCACTTACAATAATGTGATGTTTACTTGCTGAGTTTTGAGGACAGAAAACTTTCTGCTTTTATGCATGTATATCAACTTAATCATCCTTTTCTCCTGGACAGTCATTGGAAAGGAGAATGGGCAATAACCAGATTAGGTATTGTGTCTCAGTCTAGATGACACACTTACTTATTAATGACATTATATTATCATATTTCAGCCTTACATGTGGGAGTCTGTTAGTAACACCAGGCCATTTATCTCCATTCTCTCTATCTACTAGAGGGAGATTATTTACTAAATCCGAGCTCCCAGGTTTTTGGTAACGTAATTGACAGTAGCAAGATATAAATTTGTGATAGTGCACAGTATTTAGCATAAGGATGGAATGTAAGCAGAGTGAGGGGAAATGGCGTGTGGTGGCGGTAAAGCAAATAAGGGACTAAAATGTAGTTGCAATGGTATCCATATATTATGCTGCAGTGTATGATGTTGCTACATTTCAATCTTTTAACCAAATAACTTTTGGATTGAAAGGGATCAGTTATCTATACCACTATGATATTTTTATCTCCTGCCATTAAAAATAGTACAAAAAGCAGACCTTGTCTTTAATCTATTCCTTTTACCTTGGAAACTTTGTGAATAAATACATGGCAATTATACTGTAGAATATCCAGGCTCATTACTCTTTCTGAGAAGTTAACAGATATATATTATAACAGCATTCTATTTTATTGCTGTACTTTACAGATCACACAAGGGATATGATTTAACTGTGTTTTAGAACAACCCTGCAAAGCTTGTCCTTGGCTACAAATTCGCAATACGATCCAATTGTACATTTTGTCGAAATGGGGCGTTTAAGGCCACAATCTAGTATCAAGGCAATTGAAGAGGAACCGGAAGATTGTGAAACAACCTCTTCCAACAGAACTGCTATAGCTTGTATGATTAACTCTGAAGTAAGTGCTGTTTTAGCAGTCATGAGAAGAAATGTAAGGTGGGGTGGTCGTTATGTTTCGGGAGATGATCAGCTAGAACACTCTCTAATCCAGTCTCTCAAAACATCGCGTAAGCAGATATTTACGTGGCAGCATTCGGGACAAACCATCAGTCCATCCTTGTATCTCCAGCCATTTCTGGATGTTATTCGGTCTGATGAAACTGGAGCACCAATCACTGGTGTTGCATTGTCTTCTGTTTTCAAGATTTTGACCCTCGATATTCTTGATCTTGGTGCTGTCAATATTGAAGATGCAATGCACTCTGTTGTGGATGCTGTGACTAGTTGCAGATTTGAGGTGACAGATCCTGCATCCGAAGAAGTTGTATTGATGAAGATACTACAAGTTCTTTTGGCATGCATGAGAAGTAAAGCATCAGTTGTGTTGAGTAATCAGCATGTTTGCACCATTGTCAACACATGCTTCAGAGTAGTTCATCAAGCTGGAACAAAAAGTGAGGTCTTACAGCGGATAGCACGTCACACCATGCATGAACTTGTGAGATGTATTTTTGCACACCTTCCGGAAGTTGACAACACACAACATTCCATTGTTAGACGGCACAGCTCCACCAAAAATGAGGTACAGGTGCACCATTTTTTAATCTCCGAAAGTTATCCTTTATTTCAGTCTCCAACATTATAGTTCCCAGCTATAGACTTGGCAGTCTAACAAACTGTCACAATCTCAAGTCCTTGGACCCAAAAATCAATTAGAAATTTGAAACATACTATATCTAATAGTGTTAGAAGTTTTCTCATGAAAGGGGTGATTGAGTGGTTGAGGCATAGGAGTAGAAGTCTGGAGACCCCAGGTTCGAATTCCAGCTAAAACACTCAATTTGGGTGATCTGCTCTAGCCTTTGAATAGGTTTGTCAAGTTCTTGTGTTTGTGATATGTAGTAAGTTATCCATCAGATAAATCAAGGTGAGCGCAAGCTTAGTCCAAACACCACCATCATTTAAAAAAAATAATAATAAGAATCTTCTCATGGACCAATCTTGCCTTATGGGCATCATCCAATGAGCAAAGAAGACGGGGGCATGTCTTTTCTGTTGGCTAAGTTCATCCTTCAAGCAAACTTTGCCTTTGCATTTTGTCCACACATGCATCTCTACTTTTTTGCCAGCCTATGGATGTCCAACTGGATTAAATAGAGGCCAGATACAATACATTATATCTGATCTCCTTTTTGGTCAGCAGTCTAGATTGATCTAGTATTTCTTGTGCATTCATCTTTTGCTTTTTTATTTTCTTATTCTTCTACAATATATGTTCGAGCATTAAATGTTAATTTCTTTATTACATAGGTTGCTGGTATTGATAACGAGTACAGTTTCAGTAGCAAGTCAGAGAATGGGAGTGGTCCTTCTGAATATGAAAGTCTGCCGCCACCTTCTGGAGGTTTCAGTTCTGCTTCAACAGGTCTGCTTAGCGGTGTTACAGAAGAAGGCATGGTCATGGGTGATCACGGGAAGGATAGTGTTCCTTATGATCTACATTTAATGACTGAACCATATGGAGTCCCATGCATGGTTGAGATATTTCACTTCTTGTGCTCTTTGTTGAATGTTGTAGAACATGTAGGAATGGGTCCTAGAGCAAATACTATGACATTTGATGAAGATGTTCCACTATTTGCCCTTGGTTTGATCAACTCAGCCATTGAGCTGGGAGGCCCTGCTATTCGCAGTCACCCAAGATTGTTGAGTTTGGTCCAGGATGAATTATTCCGTAATCTAATGCAGTTTGGTTTGTCAATGAGTCCGTTGATTCTGTCAATGGTCTGCAGCATCGTTCTAAACCTGTATCAGCACTTGCGTACTGAGCTAAAACTACAGCTTGAAGCTTTCTTTTCCTGTGTAGTCCTGAGACTTGCACAAAGTCGTTATGGGGCTTCATACCAGCAGCAGGAAGTAGCAATGGAGGCTCTTGTTGACTTTTGCAGGCAAAAGTCCTTCATGGTAGAAATGTATGCAAATTTAGATTGTGATATCACCTGTGGTAACATTTTTGAAGAACTAGCAAATTTATTATCTAAGAGTGCTTTCCCGGTGAACTCTCCATTGTCTGCCATGCACATTCTTGCTTTGGATGGTCTGATTGCTGTTATCCAGGGAATGGCTGAGAGGATAGGCAATGGATCCTATACTTCAGAATATACTCCAATAAATCTAGAGGAGTACACTCCATTCTGGATGGTCAAGTGTGAGAACTATAGTGATCCTGATCATTGGGTACCATTTGTACGTCGACGGAAGTACATCAAGAGAAGGTTAATGATTGGAGCTGATCACTTTAATAGGGATCCAAAGAAAGGTCTAGAGTTTCTTCAAGGAACACATCTATTGCCGGAAAAACTTGATCCCCAGAGTGTGGCTTGCTTTTTCAGGTTCACAGCTGGGTTAGATAAGAATCTCGTTGGGGATTTTCTTGGAAATCATGATGAATTTTGTGTGCAGGTGCTTCATGAGTTTGCTGGAACATTTGATTTCCAAGACATGAACCTAGATACTGCATTGAGGCTGTTTTTGGAAACTTTCCGACTGCCTGGGGAATCTCAAAAGATAGCAAGGGTGCTTGAGGCATTTTCAGAGAGATACTATGAGCAATCTCCACAGATTTTAGCTAATAAAGATGCTGCTCTGTTGTTATCATATTCAATAATAATGCTCAACACTGACCAACACAATGTTCAGGTAAAGAAGAAGATGACAGAGGAGGATTTCATCCGTAACAATCGGCACATTAATGGAGGCAATGATCTTCCTCGTGAATTTCTATCTGAATTGTACCACTCAATCTGAAACAATGAGATCCGGACAACACCAGAGCAAGGTGCTGGTTTTGCTGAAATGAACCCAAGCCGTTGGATTGATTTGATGCACAAATCTAAAAAAACTTCCCCATACATCACGTGTGATTCTAAAGCCTACCTTGACCATGATATGTTTGCAATAATGTCGGGCCCTACCATTGCTGCTATCTCAGTGGTGTTTGATCATGCTGAACATGAGGATGTGTACCAAACTTGCATAGATGGTTTCTTGGCTGTTGCGAAGATTTCAGCATGCCATCATCTTGAAGACGTTTTGGATGATCTAATAGTATCTCTATGTAAGTTCACTACCCTGTTGAACCCCTCATTGGTGGAGGAACCTGTTTTAGCCTTTGGCGATGATGCAAAAGCAAGAAAGGCAACTGTTACAGTTTTTACTATAGCAAACAAATGTGGTGATTTTATCCGTACTGGCTGGAGAAATATCTTGGATTGCATCTTAAGACTCCACAAGCTTGGTCTTCTTCCTGCTCGTGTAGCCAGTGATGCAGCTGATGACTCAGAGGCATCTTCTGATCCAGGACATGGGAAACCCCTCCCTAATTCATTGTCTGCTGCTCATATGCAATCCCTAGGTACTCCAAGAAGATCTTCAGGACTTATGGGCCGATTTAGTCAACTCCTATCTATAGACACAGAAGAGCCTAGGTCTCAACCTACTGAGCAACAACTTGCAGCTCATCAGCGCACACTGCAGACAATCCAGAAGTGTCAAATTGATACCATTTTCACAGAAAGTAAGTTTCTCCAAGCTGATTCTTTGTTGCAGTTGGCAAGGGCCCTCATATGGGCTGCAGGGAGACCTCAGAAGGGTAGTAGTTCCCCGGAGGATGAAGATACTGCAGTATTCTGCTTGGAATTGCTGATTGCAATCACTTTAAACAATAGAGATAGAATAGCACTTCTTTGGCAGGGAGTTTATGAACATATTGCTCATATTGTACACTCAACAATAATGCCTTGTGCTCTAATTGAAAAAGCTGTTTTTGGACTACTACGCATCTGCCAGAGGCTGCTTCCTTATAAAGAGAACTTAGCAGATGAACTTCTCAGATCATTACAACTTGTAACCAAGCTTGATGCCCGGGTAACTGATGCATACTGCGAACAAATTACACAGGAAGTCAGTCGGTTGGTTAAAGCAAATGCATCACATATCCGATCTCAAATGGGATGGCGAACTATTACTCAGTTACTTTCTATAACAGCTAGACATCCAGAAGCTTCGGAAGCAGGATTTGATGTCCTGTGTTTCATCATGTCTGATGGATCCCATTTGTCTCCGGCTAATTTTGTTCTTTGCATTGATGCAGCAAGAAATTTTGCAGAGTCTCGTGTTGGACCAGCTGATAGACCTGCTCGTGCGGTGGATCTTATGGCAGGTTCTGCTGCTTGTTTAGCATGCTGGTCCAAAGATGCCAGGGAAGCAATGGCGGAAGCTGAAGCTTTGAAGCTGTCTCAGGATATAGGGGAAATGTGGCTGAGGCTTGTACAGGGTCTGAGGAAAGTTTGTTTGGATCAGAGAGAAGTTAGGAATCATGCTCTTTCATCCCTACAAATGTGCTTAACAGGAGTAGATGAAATGTACCTTTCACATGGTCTCTGGTTACAGTGCTTTGATATTGTCATTTTCACAATGCTGGACGACTTGATTGAGCTCTCATCACAGAAAGATTATCGAAACATGGAAGAGACACTTATTCTTGCCTTGAGGCTGTTAACTAAGGTGTTTCTACAGTTACTTCACGAGCTATCTCAACTGACCACCTTCTGTAAACTCTGGCTTGGAATCCTTAACCGGATGGAGAAATACATGAAGGTGAAGGTCAGAGGTAAGAAAAGTGAAAAGCTTCAAGAGCTAGTCCCTGAACTTCTTAAGAACACCTTGTCTGTAATGAAATCTAAGGGGATACTTGTTCAGAGGAGTGCTCTCGGTGGAGATAGCTTGTGGGAACTGACATGGTTGCATGTGAATAACATCTTTCCTTCTCTGCAAGCTGAGGTGTTCCCTGATAATGAGTCAGGACATGTAGAATCTGACCAGACAGACGTAGGTGGAAGTGGTCTGAGTTGAGAAACTACTGAAGCTTATCACTGCATCTGTTAGATGAGAGTTACATTTCTGTCCAAATTTAGGTAAGGATATGCATACTTTGCCATGATAACATCTGTTCACTTTCTCTCTGAGGAATTTGAGTATGACCCTTCTCTGATATTGTATTAGACTGTGCATATTGTACAGAATGTAGAGTAGTTCTAACCTCGTTTTTACCTTGCATTAGTGTGTTAAAAGACTTATTAAGCAAGATTGCCTTGGTCTCCCTAATATTGTTGGAAACATTAGTGCATATCATTTGTGTAATTCTGGTCATGGAGAGTGTTTTTGCTAAAAGTGTTTTCGACCTTTTGTCCAGTGTTACTCGAACCTTTAACCTACTAGTGGACGATGGAGGTTGCTTACTAGTTACTGCTGAGCTAACTCATCTCAACCCTCTACTTTCTTTTGTTTTACTCCAATGTTTTAGTTCATTGTGTGGTCTGCTTCTTGTTTCAAAGCAACAACCAGTGCTTTTCTCTGCACAATTTTGAAGAAGATAGAAAATTGCAATGTTTGTTCTGTTTGTTACAATATTGGTAGTGAGTATATAATAACTAAAAAAAGTTTATAGTTAACTCACAATACCTTTGTTTTAAATTAATTTATTTCCCATTATAAACTGGCTCAAAATTGTATCCTATATTTCTACACTAGATAGAATCTTTCTCCATACTTCCAATACATTTTCTTTCCAATTATTATTTTTTTCCTACTCAATAGTCTTATCTGAACGAATAATAACATGGTCAGTGTAATTTCACAGGTGAGATATAGATTTTAATTTTACTACTTTTGAGAAAGAAAATATTTTCGATAGATGTTCAACTAAAGAAAGTAATCAAAGCAAACTTAGGAGATTACGATGACAAAATAGTATGTTATACAAAGTAAATGAAATATATGCTATAGTAAATAATAATACTCAAAAAAGAGAAAATGAAGGGAACAAGTTCTTGCCTCTAAAATACTTAACTACTCATTATCCTTCTAAATCAAATAAAAAAAGGTCTATAATATTTTTTTTTAAAAAAAATGCTATTTGTTACCTAATATATCAAATTTTCCCCCTAATTTCTATTTATTGGATTGAAAAGCTAACATATTTTTAAAAATAGCTTTTTGATCAAATTTAACCACAAAATCACAAAGAAAATAGATTCATATATAAGTTATTTCTTTAGTGAAATATGTGAGTATCTAAAAGTTAAAGGGTTTTTATAGAAAAAAGAGAAAAACATTTTTTTTTGTGAAGTCCCTATTTCTTATGAAAGATTAAAATTGACTACTCATATTTCTCTCTCTGTGAACAATTTCTATGAAACTTCCCTTTCCTCCCTAACAGAGCTCTGATCCGAATTAGCTCAGTTTTAACTCGTCGGTGACTCAACGTACATCGCCGTCTCCGATCAGACGTACGCCGTGCGTTTTCATTACTGGTATATTTATCTTATACATATACGTGTATCTAGTTCATTGTTTCTGGTGGATCGGTTGTGTTTTTTTTTTAGTTTCATTTGTTTGGTTCCTCAAAAACATAGGGTTTGTGAACTAGAAGTGTAGTTAGTGTAAAATTCGATCTGTTGATTTGATTTGATTTGTATTTACAGGTTGAATTGTGTTTGGGCGGAGAGTTTGAGAAAAAATGAGTGAAGTATTTGAAGGATATGAGAGGCAGTACTGTGAACTTTCTGTCAATTTGTCTCGGAAATGTAATTCTGCTGCTCTTTTGGCTGATGGAGGTAACTGATTCACTTGAATTTTTGTTTATTTTTTACTTTGTATGAGTTTTGGGGATCAATGCTGAAATAGTAATTCTCTTTGCATCCGAGAATGTGTTGTAGTGGTCAATGATCGGGTTGAGAGTTACTCGGTACTTGTGGTAGTGGGAGGTAGCAGATACCCCGTGCAAGATGTTCCACTAATATATTGGATTCTCAGTATATATGCAAATTAAGCTTGTAGATATACCCAGTTAATTAGGATTGAGATGTAGAGAAGCATTAGTAGTTTTGCAGAACTCCCAATTTGCTTTAACAGACAAATTATATTCAAGGATTTGGATTGAAATAAGTCCATTTAGAGCGGAATATTATCGATGATTCATATAGCAGACTCTAACTAGTCTAGGATTAAGAAGTAGTTCTTTGATTATTAAATTGGCTTTATATAAACTCTGAGTTTTTATGGAGGTGAACTTTGCTCCCTATACACTTCAAACAAGTAAGTCATTCACCCTTTTTAGCATACCTGTCCATTAAAGTATACTTTCTTCTGGCATTGCTGCCTATTAATTTTTTGCTGTAAAAAGGATGTTTTTCCTAAATTCCCTGAATTCATTTCAGTTTTCAAGATTTTTTCGGTATTCCAATAGGGAAGAGGTGTAAGCATCGCAAATTGCGAAGTCAGATCATACTAAAGACAATAAAACATTTGAAAAAAAAAAGAGAATCTTAAGTAACAAGTAAAAAGAAGAATGAAAGACAGTCTATTCTGATTTTTATGTTAGTATGTATGTTTGCTACCTTATTTATGTTGTACCACTTGAACAAACATTAAAACAAGCGTCTGATTTTCCTTTTATGTGTTAAGGCTACAGTAAGTTGTTAAATATCTTCTGTTACCACTATCTGATGGATTATGATTATCACTTTGCAATTGTAATAAGCAGAGTCAAAAAAGCAACAGATTGCGGAACTCAAAGTTGGATTGGATGATGCAGATGCGTTGGTAAGCTATTGAATAGTAAATTTATTCCTTTCCGAAAAAAATTCCTTTTCCAGAACTGATGACGAGTGCTGGTCTGCGCTTAGATACGGAAAATGGATCTTGAGGCAAGAAGTTTGCAACCGAGTTTAAAAGCAACACTACTTGCTAAACTGAGAGAATACAAATCAGACCTGAATAAGTTGAAGAAAGAAGTGAACAAACTAGCCTTGACTGGTGCTAAACAAGCTGCCCATGATTTGGAGTCTGGGATAATGGATCCACATGCAGTATGTAAACTAAAACTTTCCTTTTCTCCTTTTTTATTCTTCTCCTCATTTTTTCATTTGAGATTCCACTGTGATACATGCTTTCATATAATTTGACTTGAATAATGTATAAGCATTTCCATAGAAAAGTTGTGTGGTGACATTTAACTATGTGGCAGTTGTCTCAAGGTTATATGAATTTCATTTGGAATGATATCTTAGCATCCGTTGTACGCAAATTTCTTCGGGATAGACTAAGTATGGTTTTACATATAGTGTTCTTGCTTGGTTGTTGATATCAAAGTTGGTCAAATCAATCAGAGATCAGAATTTGCATGACCTGTAAATCTGTTACTTATCTAAAAGGAACTGATCAATTCATATACATGGTCATCTGTGATCTGTCCATTGGTTTTTCTTCATACTGTTAGTGGCCTCTGTTGGTAAGCCCTGACATAAATTGCTGAAATGCCAGGGTGCCAAGCACAAAAATGGTTCAGCATATATTACCTGCTTACCACTTCTGTTCCTTCTCTATCTTTCTTACACGAGATAGCTGAAAGCATTGATGTTCAGCATGTCTAAAGGACAAGTCTGCTAATGTTTGGTTGATGTTTCAATAAAGTGACTGTAGATATAACATATTATCTTAATCCAAATATGTGGCTATTGGAATTCATCTTTACATTTCTTGCCGTTACCTGTAAAGAGCCATATTGCGATTTTTATAGGCTTCTGCAAATCAAAGGGAACGCTTAGCAATGTCAACAGAGAGGCTCGATCAGTCAACTGACAGAATCAGGGAAAGCCGAAGGGTTGCCCTAGAGACTGAAGACCTCGGTATCTCAATTCTAGGGGATTTGCACCAACAGCGTGAAACACTGCTACATTCACATAATAAGGTACAAGGCCCTTTGATATTTTCTTTCTGGTTCTAGGAGCCCTTCTATTTCCAAATTGCCCTGTATTTAAGTAACTTCAACTGTTCTGGTTAGTGTAGCTATCTGAGCGGCTACTGTTTATTGACTGTCTCTGTCTTTTTACAGCTTCATGGTGTGGATGACGCCATTGACAAGAGCAAGAAGATCTTGACGTCTATGTCAAGAAGAATTAGCCGAAACAAGTGGATAATGGGCTCTGTGATTGGAGCCCTTATCCTGGCAATCATTCTTATTCTGTATTTCAAGCTTTCCCACTGAACACCCATGTAATTCATTGGGAGTTTGGATGTAAATCTGGTTTGTTATCATGTATCTGGCTTGTATGTTATCCGTCTTCACACTTTCAGCTGCATTCTAGTGTATATCCTAAATGAAACCATCTGATACTTAAAGGGAAAATAAGCACTTGACTGCCTCTCGTCGATTATCAGTGTCATGACGTTTGTTAATGTCCGATTCAACATCAGTATCAATTGTCTAAATGCTATGTATAGTAGTAAGTGAAATTGGAAATGCACGTTTATGTGATGCATCAATTGTCAAATAAGATTACCACCTTTTTGTGCTTTCAAATTATCCTGTTCATGCTCATGTTAATCACTATTTTATTTCTTAACTGGGTTGTCTTGTTGAAGCAGGTTTTTTGAGCTCCCAGAATGTACTGGTTGTATAAAAATTTCTTGTGGCTTGACATATTTCATGGTTTTTATCATGCTTAGATTTCAGTTGAAAAAGTCTGATGCACAAAGCATTTGCAACTGGTTTGGCAAAAGATTGTATTTCCGAGGCAACCAATGTTGTAATCATGCAGGGTCTGAAAAAAGATCGCACTTTATTTGTAGGCAGCCTACGTAATGCAAGTGTCAATGGCTTGAGTTTTTTAAAACAATTTTGGACTAGAGTTTTTGTAATAGTTTCTAAAAGTTTCTAGTTTGAACTTAGAACAAAAAGGTCCATAAAGGTGGCACCAAAAAGCCAAAACATATGCTTACGTGAGGGAATAAGAGATGAGGATAGGTCAAAACTTGTTATGTCACGTTTTAATTTATTCTTTTTTTTAATCGTCTTTTCTATATATGTTATTTAAGTTGAAGGTCTACTGGACGCAACGTATAAAGATCTATGAGTTGTTACTTTTCTTTTTAGCATATTTCAACAGAAATGTTCTTTTTCTATTTTGATAATTTTTTAATTTCAACTTTTTATAGAAAGTATTTTAGATTACAAATTAAAAGATGGTTAGGTAGATTATACATATTTTTGAGTTAAAATCATAACAATAACATATCCAGTGAAATTCCATAAGTGGGCTCTGGAGAGGATAGAATGTATATAAACCTTACCACTATCTCATAGAATTAGAAAGTATGTTTCCTGAGGATCCTCATCTCAAAATCCATAAGGAGAAAGAACTAAATATGACAATCTCAAAATCCATAAGAAGAAAGAATTAGATATGACAAAAATGAATAAAACCCGTAAGCAGAAAGAACTAGATATGACAATCTCAAAACTAGATATGACAATCTCAAAACTCATAAGCAGAAAGAACTAGATATGACAAAAATGAAATGGAAGAGAACAAAAAGGGCGACTAATAATGAATAACACATAACACTACGTAAATATGATAAAAAATAATATGACAGATAATGATAACGCATGAAACATGTCCTCCACCTAACACTGAATTAAAATCATAATAATAAAAAAATATTTTTATTATTTTAAGCACCATAGCCATTCAAATTAAAATAAAGTAATTATATTTTTATTTTTTTAAGGATAGGAAATTTTGAAGCTTATCATGATTTTCTATTTCACAAATTTTCCAAAATTTGTTAACAAAAAAACAGAAAACTCCGAAGAAGATTTACACGTAAAGAAACCTCCGTTTCCTCTTTCAACTATCTTCGCTATTTCCATTTTTCCTCAAACACTCTAACTTCACGCAAACAAAAAGAAAGTATTATGTTAAAATGATAAATATTTAATGATTATAAAGTATTTTAGTTATAATTTTGATTAATTATTGAATATGATTATAATTTGATTAAATTTATAAGAACTTATATAATTTTTTCTTTATTTATATAAATTTCAAATTTGTATATGTTTATAGCTATTTGAAAAATAATTTATTGATATAATTAATTTATATAAGTTATGAAATCTTTATAACTATTAACTATTGTATACAATTTATTCATATACTGATTTATAAAAGTTATAAAAAAAAATTCATACTTCAATTCTATATACATAAAAAAATGGTATATATTTATCATCTATATAAGTAGAAAATATACAATAAAAATATCCTTAATAAATAAAATTATAAATATTTTATAAGTAGCTATTTGTAAAATTTGCTCTGAAAAAAATCTCAAATCACAACTACTACGTTGATCGCACAGTCAATGGATTCTCTATCATCAGTTTCTCCGTCAATAGTTCTTCCTCCCGGAAAGCTTCTCCGACACCATGACCGGCGGCGAATCTCCGTTTTCTCTTCTCACGCCGAGCTTAGAAGTTTTCCTCGATTCCGGATTTCAAATTTCAATGGAAGCAGTGATAGAACGAGGTCTATGGCTATTTGTTGCAAATTGAGTAGTAGCGGAGGAGATGAGGAGAAAGAAGAAGAGGAAAGTTTGAGGAGAGATGATGAATTGGAGAGAGCACTTCGTATGGATGGGACTATTCCAGGGACTTCTAACGAGTTTGTAGAACAGGTGTCTTCTCGTGCCTACGATATGCGTAGACATCTTCAACAGAGTTTCGATAGCAGCAGCTATGATGGTGAATTTCATTTCTCTCGTCTAATCCAGTTTCTCTTACTTTTTTATTTTTCATTTGCTTATCTATGCAGCTGCTAAAAATATTACTAGTAGTAATCTAGTGGTTGAGAAGTGTAAATAATTGAATTAAGTGAAAGAATTTGAATAGCGCCCAAGCCCTTGTAAATCAATGAAATATGTTGAGAATCATTCCAAAGTAGATAAAAGAAACTTGGTGATTTCTTCTCATTTGTGCTGAATTGGTGATTAGGCGAGGTGCACGCAAGCTAAAAGTTGAAAGAATTAACTAGTTGAAAGATTTCAAAGTGATTACATAATAATATTTGCCTCCAAGGACTTACAGTTCAAGTGACATACTTGAAAGCTTTCAAAGTGATATACAGAATAATATTTGCCCCCAAGGACTTATAGTTCAAGTGGCAAAAGATGAGGACTTGTGAGTTAGGGCAGAGTTCGAGTCTTGTGCCATGTGAACTAAGTTTGGTATTTAGGTGGAGAAGGGAAGAGGAACAGCGCCGAGCATCCCCAAGGCTCAGAGTGCTGCAGTTGGTCCTAGTGGTCGACTTGTCATCAAAAAAATAATTGTTAGTGGAAGTCTGTCAAACATTTGGAGTAAGTTTTCACTAAATCACTGGTGGAATAGAGGATTAGTTTTCACAAAATTGGTGGCTTGAGTTTACAAGATACCCTTCTAATTTACTCTACTATGAAATCTACTTTCAGATTGCGCCAAAGTCTTTAGGTTGTTGAAGTAGGTTGTCCTTAAGGTCGTTGGAAAAGAACTCCAAATGTTCTAAAACTAAAAGGAGTAACTCTTTTAGTTGTGCAACAAAGAAGATGGCCTCCATGATTACTGTTTACAGTGTCTGCTCCTACTGGAATATTCCCTGGAGTGTTTCTTCTTGTTCCCAAATTATTTCTTGAAATGAAAAGAGTCATAAAAACTGAAATAGAGAGAGGCCCACATTAAGTACTGTGATCAATATACAATAAACTAGTACATGTTCTTCTGTTTAAGCAAATACTGGTGCAATTTCTTAGGTAAGTTCCTTTGATTTGGTGACTGCTTTGGTGAATTCACTAAATTATCTTATCTTGTCCTTTATATGAAAAAGAAGCTATGGTCTATGAGAAGGAAAATTGAATTGCACTGAGAGAAATCTTAGGCTTTGGATGATCTATTCAACCTTTAATGCGTTTAGCTGGATATTGGCACAGTTTGAAGGTTGAACAGAGTGTTTATTTTTCCCTTTTCTTAAATTTCATGGGCAGTGCTGGTTATGGATCAAGGCAAATTGCAATTCCCAACATGTCCTTCAAAGTTTGATTGCATTACTGGAGGATGCTTTCTTATCCTGTTCTTGGAGTCTGTGAGATCGGGATAAAGTCTCTCCATCTGCATTGTTCCAATCAAATAACCTTGATATTCTTATCATCCTTGAATCCCATGCTATTCCACAACCAAACATGAAGATGGTGTTTTTGATATCTTCTCATAATATTAACTGTCGCTGCTATTACCAGAAGAATTCAGCTGAACATAAAAGTAATTTTTGTGTCTAATTTATCTATAAATAGAATAACTAAGTAGCTACCTCACAGATATACAAATGGAAATAAAGGAACTTCTTATACTATTATTGTTTAGAATTTTATGATTCTTATAGGGCAGAACATTTAAGAACAATCTCATAACAATGAACAAAGTAATTTTGAACTTAATTCCATAAACCATTTTTAGCTTCTTTCAAACTCTCATTATCCATATAGTACAAAACTAGAAAATAATGAAAAGTTCCATTAACATATGACCCAGCACCTAACACAAATTAAGATAGCCATGTACAAGAACGATAATTATGAAAATGCACACCAAAAGGGTAGCCTGAATGGAAGTGACTGAAAAAAGATACACTATAATGATTACTCTCCTTTCTAGAATCTTCACAACCATTTTTGTGCATTTTTCATACGAGAAACTCTATCAGAAAGCTATTAATTTTCTGATGTTCAATAAAGTTATAGATTTATATGTCAAGATTAACATATATTATAAATAAGTGTGCGCAACAACCTCATCATATAATTTTTCAAAATAACTATTATTATACTAAAGATTGTGGGATTGCACTGTGTATGTTGTCGTTTTGTTACGCTGAAATATTAGTTAAACAACACCTTCCACGTAAAACTATATTCAGTGAACTTCTTTTGCATAGACATGATCTTTTCTGAATGCAATTTTTCATAATGATTGACTTGTGATGAAGTAGTCTGTTAAAGTACATCAGACATTTGATCTTTGCCTTAGCGATGTTCTTGTAGGTCTTCTACGACGACTATGTGCTAAAATGTTCGGTGATTTCAGGATGCCTTACTAATGCCAACTGATAGAAATCTCCTGCTACATGCAGAATACATAATGTAGGTCATAGAGCAGACAAATCGTAGAAGAAAAAGGAAGGTTTATATTAGTAGCTAGGGCTCATATCATAAATTAAAAACGTGATAGTTCAGAAGCTAGTAATAGCATCTGCATTTTGAGCATTTCTCTTTCAAAGTGTCAAGAGTCATTACCTGTCGATCTTTTGCTGCAGTGCTGGAGGCCAATCCTTGGAGAGAAACGCCTAAACCTGTATATGTGTTGACCCAGAGAGAGAACCAGTTGTGTACAATGAAGACCCGGAGAAACCGAAGGTGTGTTTCTTTCTTTTAGATTAAGTGAGTATCCTAATTGTCTTGGCTGAGATTCTCTTCCTCTTGCAGTGAGGTTGAAAGAGAGCTTGGGATGTTATTCTCCAAAGGAGGAAAACGGCAAAATCGTGCAAAGAAGCCAGATGCTGACACGAGATTTCAGATGCTTGTTGAGGATATCAGAGAGGGGGTACTTGTAAGTATTTGTGTTGATTGCCTCTTTTAATTTCCATTTCATGACACTGAGTTTTCTGACATATTTTTATAAGATCTAGAGTATGGAAGATCTTGAAATATCTGTAACCCTTGGAAAAAAGGCTTAAGTTATATTTAGTAATACATACAATCAAACAATACGCTTGAAGTGTTACTATGTGTAGATGTATTACATCCTTAAAGTATGATTTCTAGAACTACTACCAAATATTAGCTTTATGTAAAATTATTTCTTTTTCTGGAAAAAATTCCTTATCTGCACTAAAGTTACCTAGTTACAGAAAAAAGAAATGTTTCTGTGCCAGTGTGTTCAAGAAATATCATTGTAGACAGAGCTTCAACTAGTTGATTGTTGGGTTATTAGACAGCCTTCTACATCTGCTGACCATTGACTGATGGTTGAGACAGTTCTCTTTCTGTAAATTGTCCAGATGCAAATCAAGATATCATGTGGAGGATCAAAATTGCTAGAGAAAGAAATTAGGAAGGGCAAAAATAAAATTGATGTGAGGTCTTGAAAATTCACTTGTATGGAAGTTGTTGACTCCAGTATGCCACATGAATTATTTTAAATAAGTTCTGGATGCCATAGTTTTACAGGTCTAGCATCACAATGCTTACATTGAGTGAATATGGAACAACTAATCATATTTAGAGAAATCAGTTTTTATTCTTCAATTTATTGATGTGTGTATGCTTATCGTCTTAATGAAAGGAAGAGTATGTAGATAATGTACAACCTCTCAGAGCTAAATCTCCATGTAGGCTTACAACTCTGATGAATAGGATGCCAATACTCGGCACTCCTTTCAACCTAAAGGAAAAGGAACTAAAAATGATGAAACGGGACATCATATATGGTTGAGGTCTCCTTTTGTAAGCACATTATAGATCATATTTGTAGAAGGTAGGAGCACTGTGACCTTCAGATGGAAAATACTTATTCTTCTATATTTTTATGCTGCTAGTACAAAATTTTACTGAAGTTAAATTGCTGATTTTATTTGAGACCTCTGAAAGAGATGGAATGGCGTTTAATTTGTCAAAGATGTTTGTCTGGTGATCGAATATAGACAGAGGGCAGTCCTGTTGGTGGAATATGTGTTTTATGTGTAGACATGTTATTGCTTTCCACTTTTCCTAGGACTCCTTCCATCCTAATGGCGGACAGCTCATCTGTCGTTTATAGAATGACTAGAATATCAAATCCACCTTTCCTCAAAGCAGATCACACCTTTGATTTATATCATAAACAGTGGCAGAGCCAGGATTCTCTAAGGGAAATATGAAAAAGTAAACACACAAGAAGCCAATGGAATTCAGTATCTATTATATATACATGTATGATCATTATATATAAGATGAAGCCCCTTGCTCGTACTTGACTGGTCTGATCAGAATGGGTCCTCAGCATCTTCATCCAGAAATTCTAGAATTTTTGGTTGTCCATCATCTTGCCCCTCCAGTTCTCGTTCTTGTCAACTTGATATTCCTGCCCCTCCAGTTCTTGTTCGTCATTAACTTGACATTCCTGCTAAATAAAGGATTTGTCATTTTGCAGCAGATAGAATTTTTTAGCTTTCATATTCTAGTCTTTTCCAATGTTTGAGAGCACATTATTGCCTGTTCTACTGACCACTTAATAGACATATGTTATGGGTAGACTATGTGATAGGGAATACGTGGTAGAAGAGTGAGCGTGTTAATCATTTATACTATGATTTTAGTTAAGTAATTAATTCACCTTTCTTGGTCTTTCGTCTACGACCAAATTAAGTTAGAAATTCAGAATTTCTTTTTCAACTGAAAAACTAGATTAAGCAAAATTCTTCTGCTACCTAATATATTAAACTCTATGAAGGTATTTGAGGATGAAAATGAGGCTGCAAATTATTGTGACTTGCTTCAGGGAGGTGGTCAAGGCTGTGAAGGTGTTGCGGAGATAGAAGCTTCATCAGTAAGAAAAAAGTTACAAATTACTTCTTTCAGGAGTGAGTTATTTTCCGGTAGTCCTAATCGCAATTTGACCTTTTATAGGTATTTGATCTATGCCGAAAGATGAGGGCACTGGCAGTTCTGTTTCGTCGAGGCAGAACACCTCCTTTGCCCGAAAGCCTCGAGCTAAACTTAAGGGCACGCAAGCGCTCACTTGAAGACCAAGAGAATGTAATGTAACGTTGCTATGCTTGAGCCAAGTACAGGTGATCTCCTTTGTCTAGTATGCAAAAACATGTTGGACACAGTAAATCAGTAATATAATTCTTCTCTGTGCAGCTATTGTGGTCTGCGATAGCTCTGACGTGTATATAATATGTCACATAATTCTAATGATTTATGTATATAAAGGATTCTCAACTGTATCCCTACCCAAATCAACAACAATTACGTTCCTAGTCTAGTCCCACAAGTGGAGTTTGGAGAAACTGGTATATATGCTGACTTTATCCCTACCTTGTGCGGGTAGAGAGGTGGTTTTTGGTAGACTCTCGGTAAGTAAAGCACATCAAAGCAGCTAAGAGAAGTGAATAGTAATGAAGAAGTCATGATGAAAATTTTATGGAAAAGAATAGAAGCGCAATAAATAATATAAAATTTGAAACAAAGAAAGTAGCAATACAAATATGTCATGTCTTGTATAATCACCTCATCCTAATATTTTTTTCGGCCTATCATTACCTCTACCTCTTCTCAAGCCCACCATGGCCAACCTATTCCACCTCCTCAACATTGGTAACATGCTAGATATGGCTAAGATCAGAGGTAGATCTAGGATTTTCATGGATCCAAAAAATTTTTTTTTAAAAAAAAAGCAAAAGCATACTAATAATGTTGACAAATTGGTGAGTCAGTTTAGATATAAAAGGGTCAGATCATGTATGGGCAAGCTTAAATTCAATAATTTTTTTTATCAATATCAAATATTTTTATTAAAAAGTTTATTAAATATAATAATTTTACTTGAAAATCAATTTTTTAATTGAATTTACTATATATTTATTTAATAATTTAAAGAAACTCATAAATTTACAATACGAAGTTATTTGAATAAGTTGACAAAGTCTTACAAAACAAAAAAAAAAAAGTTGACCTTCTAATTTGAAAAATCAAAAATGAGAAAGATCAAGTGTGAAGTAAAAATAATATTGAAAGTTCCTCAACTAAGATTCAATCTTAGTTGTTATGGGTATTTCTTAGCATCTTTAACTATTGCACTGTGTATTAGTGATGTGTTGAGGGAGTTCAAAATTTTTTATATAATTTCCAGAAGAGAGTTGAGATGAATCCCTTGGGTACATGTAGGGCTTCCCTTGGCGATGATGATGATGTGCCAAAGCAAGCAAATGCACCTAAATTCATAGGTTACAAGTTAGATATTATGGATTATGGTTGACTTCCATTATAACAAGCGCACATAGTCTTCCCTTTTTTTATAGAGAACTGAAAATTCTAAGAGATATAAGTCTGAATATATGGAGGATATCCTCATTGCTGACGTGACTTTGCATGTGCTATGGGATCATTTCAAGTAAACTGAACGTGCCTTCAAAATGGGAAAACACAAACATAACAATGACTACTTTACATTTTGTAATTTGGGTAAGATCCTTATAAAATTCAACATAAATTATTCACACCGAATGTATTAGTTAAACTGAATTTTGAAAAATGTTTTGGTTTGATAAACAAGTTGAGTAGGACTCCAATTTATTATATCAAATATTTAACAATAATCGTATCTTTTCATTTCACTCTGCTAAATGAATGAAGAAACATTTTACTTAAATAAATCATCAAAGGATGTGGTGCAATGGATATAATTACTCTTTTAATTAGAGATCTCGGATTCGAACTTTGGGTATGAAAAGATCTTTGCTAGGTAATGCTTCCCTCAAATAGATACTGAATGAGCATCCAAAAAAATTACTTAAATAAGTATGTTAAACATAAATTTTGCAATATATGTCACTCTCTCACACAATGTTTCTTAGTTCAAAACAATATACTATGAATATTACATTAACATTAAATTCTCATATTGTAATCTTTTTTCCAAAGTTACTATTTTTGAGGTAAATCTCGCTCCAATATAAAAGTTTGCAAATTACGAATAAATTAAACTAAATAAATTATGTACAATGAACGAGTTTGATCGAGAAAGTACACAAAAAATTCTCAATATGAAATCTCTTATTTCAGAAATCATTTGCTTAACGAACTTATTGAATTCTTGAATCTTATTATTATTAGCTTTTGTTGTTCGACAACTAGCAAAAAGTCATAAAAAGGTGATTTGAAAAGGATCTAATTCTATAGACAAAGTAATATAAGAATATCCATTAATCACATTTTAAAAAAATAATTAAATCAATTTATTTTCCTTCTTTTTTCCCAAATAAATACAGCGGAAGAGAGAGACACTCAAAATTAAACTCTGTACACACATTCAAAAGAAACGGAACACACGAGTCTCTTGATCCATTACCGATCCAAATGAATGCAAGTGAAGGGAGCTCCGGCTCATCGGCTGCCGCCGGCGGCGAAGCGCCGGTGGTGTCAACGGAGAAGAAGAAGGAAAAGTCAAGGGTAAGCAAGACATCGCAAATACTATGGCACGCTCACCATAACGATGCGACTGCTGTACGGAAGCTACTTGAAGAAGATCGGACGCTTGTTCAAGCTAGAGATTACGATAATCGAACTCCACTTCATGTTGCAGCGTTACATGGCTGGATCGATGTTGCAAAGTGCTTGATTGACTATGGCGCCGATGTCAACGCTCAGGATCGTTGGAGAAACACGGTAAAATTTGAGCATTTGCTTATTTCCAGTAAATCTTCATATATGATACTGATAACTGGTTGTAGCACGGGATTTTTTTTTCTGTTATCTTCTGCTGATTTTGGAGCAAAATTGTGATGGCTGTTGATCTCTTGAATCTCACTGAAGTTACATCTTGTCTTGTTATGAAATGAAAAAATTAAGCATCCGGAAATTTGAGTTTTAGTCTTCAGCTATTAAGTGATGACTTGTGATAAGTTGCAATCACGAGTCTAAAAGTGTGCGGGATGTTACCAGTAAAATTCATGTGGTATAGGTTGATTAACTATTTGATAAATATTATAACTGAATTAGATTTCTGAGGATATGTGTTTAAACAAAGACAAGTATTTGATTTGTTATTTGCACTATTACTGGATGTATTATTTTTAATTTGGACATATTTAGCAATAAGTATAAGTACAATGACATAACTAGAAGAGAAAATGTTGGAATTCTTTTCTTGTTGCATGAGATTTGTGCTAGATGCACATTAAGAGTTACTTATTATCAGATTAGTGAACTAAAACTAGTATTAACTGGATCTATGAGCTTCAAAGATGTAAACTACAGGTTCTTTGGTTATCAAAAAAGATTGTTGCTATGGAAAGGAGAACAATTGGGAAAGGAAATGGGAAAAGGTTAAGCAAAATCATAAGCGGCAAGTCCTCTTTTATTTCCAGACATGTTATCTTATTTATATATCTATTCCCTCCGTTTCATATTACTATCTGACCCATATTGACCTGGCGCACCTTGAGAAAAGTTTAATTTGAGTTGGCTTTTACTAAACTAACCTTATTAATGATGTTTTGGAACTCTAAATTTGACTGTCATTACTTTTTATACTTATGTAACGCTAATGGCAGTATATGAAAGAAAGTTAGAAAATTCTCTTGATTTACTAAATTGACAAGTAAAATGAAACATCTAAGTTTCGTATAAAGACCAAGTAAAATAAAACTGAGGGAGTAATAACATGTTGTCTGGGTCAAGCTTACAACACCTCAACTGGTTCACTAGGCACCTGCTACTTCCCACTAGAACATGAATTGGGTAACTCTACAGATGAAGGCTTGGGCAAATGACATGAAGCCACCTAATGGTTTTTTGTTTATGTTGGGATTTGAGCCTTCATCTCTCAATGTTTTCACCGACTTCATTGACCGCTAAGCAACCGCCTTAGTGCCCATCATTTGGAAAAGTTTTGACACTAGTTAGTCGTAACTGACCTTTATTTAGAGGCATTGACAATCCAATTGATTCTTCAGAGTGCTATCTGAAAGAGCGTAATGATATCCATTTTCCCTAGGAGAATCAATTCCTTATATGAGCTATATCTCTCTGGTTTTGCATATTTTCATCCATGTTTTGAATCTTTTCTATGTGCCTGTTGTGAGTTGTGACATTGACTTTTCTGTGCAATCCTTGACTTTTGAGTGAATTTCATTATTCTGCTGATTTGATCTACATTGTCAATTGTTTGTGACAGCCTCTAGCTGATGCAGAAGGCGCTAAGAAACAGAAAATGATTGAATTGTTAACGACATATGGTGGGCTATCTTATGTAAGTTACATTCCTTTTCCTTTTGATATATTTGATGTCTCATAATGGTCATTTGCCATTTGCAAAAGATTGTATTTATCACATTAAACGTATCAACTTGTTCTTAGGTTAAAAGATATATTTTCTAGCATATTTATCCCTCTCCTATCTCTGGTTCCATCCAGCCATCTAGGTCTTAATGATCTAGCAGAACTGTTTATTAACTAACTTATGAATAAAATGTCCCCTATCGGTAAATGGATGGAATTTTGAGCTCCTTATAACGCTTGACAAATCCTCCTCCCTTGGAGCTAACTTTTGGGGCGTGAGTTACACCCGAAGCCTAATTTGACATGTTATCAAAGCGAGGCCCGATGTGGGCCAGGAAACGGGACAGTTGCGAGGTGAAATTCAATTGTAGATTATTGTATAGACATGATTGCTTGTATCATACACATATGTACACCCACATCGTTCCGCAAGCTCTTTTCTTTTCGGTAAACTATTTATACATGGGAGGATTTCCCACATCCATTAAGTTATTTACTTGATTGATTTTCTTGCCGTTCACCTTTCATCTTTAAGTACACTTGGACTTCAATTCCTAGCAAAACCTTGGCATTTTTCTATATTTTCACCTTTAGCAACCGTGAATCTTCGTCTAGGTCTTTGTCTTCTTAAGTATAATTGATTAATATATGCAGACACAGGATGGCAACGGGGCGGGGCGGGGCGGGGCGGGTTGATCTCAACCCGAAAATTTTTTAAACCGCCCCGTCCCGTCTTGCATAGACCCCCTGCATGAACCTGTCCCGCTTAAATGTTTAAGTTCTTTTATTTTTTTAATTGAATTTAATATAAAAAATAAAAATTCATATTTTTCGTTAATTAACATCTCAACAACTAATTAACTATTTTTAGTTGACATTTCAACAATTGCTTCTTAATCGTTAATTAAAACATTTCAACTACTAACAATTTACCGGAAATATCTAGTTTAAATTTTAGAAAAAAAATAAAATTAAAGTCAATGTTTAATATAAAAAATTTATATCTTTGATTTTTAGTAAGCACAACAATTTTATTTTCTTTGAACTCGTATTTGGTTCTTTAACCCCGCCCCGCATTAGTTTTGAAAATAGTTACTTCAACCCGTCCCGCCCCACATAACTTTAAACCTACCCCGCCCCGTTGCCATCCCTATGCAGACATGACATATTCTCCATTTCCGTCATGTTGATTTATCTATCTACGAAGGAGACAGCTACCAGATGATGACCCAGACCATATGTAGATTGATGGTATGATTAGTAGATCATTTACCTGAGTTGTGCAAAAATCTTTATCTTTAGCAAATAACTGATTGGAACTCTCGCCTTAATCATGGAGCTAATAGTTATTGGTCGCTACTACTATAACAAGAGAATAGGCTAACAGTGTCGCAAGCAGGATGTTCAATTCAATTCTTCCCAGGTCACTGAACAACTCTTACCTTATGCCATGTTCAGCCCCTTCAAGATTCTTCTTACATAATTATTGAGAATTACTTGATTTTTCCTGAATATGTGAATGGTGTCTTTGAGTTCATAGGATTGATTAGTCTTTAAGAGCCTTTAATGTTTTAATATGTACTATAGGGACAAAATGGGAGCCATTTTGAACCAAGGCCTGTTGCGCCTCCTCTACCAAAGAAGTGTGATTGGGAGATTGATCCTACTGAGCTGGACTTCTCAAATTCGGCAATCATTGGGAAGGTATGTTTTGCTACACTAGAAGTGCTGCTAATAAGCTTGTTGGGGGTTGACTGAAATCTGCTTAAGGTACCGTGTCCAGTATCTTTCAAATGAATTGGCAACTGTATCATACAAAAATAGCTACTCCTGTACCTTCTATTGTGTTCTTTCAATAAAATCTTTTAATCTGTTGTACTACTGCAGTCTTTTGTGAAGAGGTTTCTCCCAAATATAAGCAATTGAAGTGAGTTTATGATGGTTAAGCTAACACGTGTTCTGTACGATGTTGTTTGATGAAATCTCAACTACTATGAGTTTTTAAAATTTTAGAAGGTGTGGATAGTTGTATAGGATATAATTTGTTTAGCAGTCTATTTGCCATTTTATTACATTCCAAAATAGAATGTGTTTCATAGTCAGGAAAACTGGTCTACTTTTGTGCTTGGGACTGTCGTTCTTACGTGTTTTCCGATTGATGCTTCCCTTTGGTAATTTTGTATGAGATTATTATATTTTCTTTATTATACTTATTGTGTGATTCTGTATTCCTGAACCTACTTACAAGAAAGAAGAGGGTCAGTCTCTGGTAACTGGTTGTCCATTTTGCTTCAACCCATTCATCTTTTTAACAATTTATTTTTTATACTGTCATACTTGATTTCTAATTGCTTAATCTACTTAGTATCATGGATAACGATTTGCCAGTGAGTCTGCCATTTATGTATCTAATACGGCAGCTGATATTGATAGGGGTCTTTTGGTGAGATCTTAAAAGCTTGCTGGCGTGGAACACCTGTAGCTGTTAAACGCATCCTCCCAAACCTATCAGATGATCGATTGGTGATGTAAGCTCTATTGTGGTGTTAGCACTACAATATCCTGTATCTATGATTCTGATATGTTGTGCTGTCTGCTTCTGTTGTCAAGTTTCACAGTCTATTTTGAGGGGTTGACGGGATAGGAGGAGGAGAACAGGAGCTTATTTTTGGTCTCTGTTATATTTTGACTTCTAAAGTTTTCCACATCATTAACCAAAACAATAGCAAAAAGATGATGCTTTTGCGAGCATTTGATATTTTCTAATTGTCAATAATTCACATTCTATTAATAAAGAATCTCTACTCTGCTAATATTGTTAGAGGACCTGGAATTAAAGTGGATCGAGAAGCTTGATGTGTTACCCAAAGCTGTCAACATTCTCAATTCACATTGGTCTCTTTAAGCTTGATATAGGTTTATATAACTACTAAACGTATGTCTCGCATCAATCAATAAAATTATGTACAAGAAGAATAAAATAATAAATAAATGTTAAATCTATCTAAATGATAAGAATTTCATATATGAGGGTTAACAAGCTATTCAGAAAAATGTGAACCTCTTTCTTTATAACAACAACATACCTAGTGGAATCCCATTTGTGTTATTCACCATAATTTAAGTAAGATTTATATAAGATGAAAATATTGATTTGTAGGTCTTAAATATTAGGACTTCTAATATAGTTCAAATAAGGAAAGATGTAAGAAGCAACATTATAGTCAATTTCAAAATATTACATATAGTAGTTCATATTTATAACAAATAAGTAAAATTAATAGTTATAAGTTTGATTAATTTCAAATTTCGTAAGTTCTAGGGTAATAATTAAATGTTCATTATTTGATAGAAATAATAAATGACAATTTTGTCTATTATAGAATCTTTTAATGAAAGGTAAAAAATTCAATCAATATTTCTGAGGACCTTCATGCTTTTAAAGTGATATAGATAAAAGTAGGCTGTTATGTAGACCATGCTGCAGTAATTAATTTTTGATGTTTTACTATGATATTGATCCTGCCTGATTTAATTCCTTCATGCAGAAATTATTTTGCTATGATGTTGATTCTGCCTGATTTCATTCCTTTCATGCAGTCAGGATTTCAGGCATGAGGTAAATTTGCTGGTGAAGCTCCGTCATCCAAATATAGTGCAATTTCTTGGAGCTGTTACTGAGAAAAAACCCTTAATGTTAATAACTGAATACTTGAGGGGGGTATGTGGTTTTGTTTTTCTCTATATTTTGATTGAACGTTGAATTATTTCTGTCTTATGATGTACCTGTGCTGATTTGGTGCATATATTTTTTGTAGGGAGATCTGCATCAGCACCTCAAGGAAAAAGGTGCTCTTAGTCTATCTACAGCTATCAATTTTGCTATGGATATAGCAAGGTAGCATGAATAATTGTTAGCATTTCATACTTCATTTTCCTTTGAAAAACTCAAAATTCTCTTGTTGTTTTCTGATTCTTGAAACTCATGTAAGCTATGTTTTGAGTTGCCTATTTACACCGACTGATGTTGGTAAGCATCATTGATGGACTAAATTTCACCCAGTCTGTTGCTGTTTACCTTCTGTCCAAAACTCATCTTATTTGCAGTAGCTGTCTGTTGAATTAGTGGTAGGGAAAATACAAAAGATGTGCATCCAGAAAATGGTCCTCATAACATGAACAAGTTAACTCACAGTAGTTCTTTCTGCCATGTGGCTTAGTTTCTGTGGTTTTAGCCTTAGCATACAATTTTATGAGATACTGTAGTTATCTGGCAATTTAACTCAACATGCCAATGCCTAGTTTTGTTTTTATTGTTTTAAATTGCATTGCTTAGTGTACTTATCAATTTTTGATGTTTCTGTGGCCAGAGGCATGACTTATCTTCACAATGAGCCAAATGTTATAATCCACAGAGATCTAAAGCCCAGGTCTGTTTTTTCTCTTTATGGTTCTGCTGTTGTTATTATTCAATGAGCTTTAGTGCTGAATGTGTCAATGTTTGTAGGAATGTTCTTCTAGTGAATTCCGGTGCAGACCATTTAAAAGTTGGAGACTTTGGATTAAGCAAACTAATCAGGGTTCAGAACTCCCATGATGTTTATAAAATGACTGGGGAGACAGGAAGCTGTAAGTGACAATGTCGTTATAATTCTCCCTCTATTGATTAACATATTTTTTCAAATGTAATTATTTGTTTGCGGTATCTTTTTCTATGATAAAAAAATAGACCGCTATATGGCACCTGAAGTTTTCAAGCACCGGAAGTATGACAAGAAGGTTGATGTTTTCTCTTTCGCAATGATCTTATATGAGGTAATTCTAACTTCTGCTGTCTACCTGTTAGGATTAGCAATAACATGATTGATGAAACAAATAACTTGTCAATGAATCTTCTTTTGGTGCAGATGCTAGAGGGTGATCCACCATTATCCCACTATGAACCATATGAAGCAGCCAAGTATGTGGCAGAAGGACACAGGCCTATGTTCAGGGCAAAAGCTTTTACCCCAGAATTGAAAGAGTAAGTCCAAACTGGATATTGATAATCTCTTTCCTTAACGCATCTTACAATCTCTTTAAGCATGAATGATACTATGTGTAAATTACTGGGTGGAGTGGGGTTTCAACATGGACAAATGTGACACAGTTAGAAGATGAATTATATGGGTGTATGAAAGCATTCAAAGGTAATAAAGCATGTTAAAGATTCAGGTAGGAGTCCAAAGTTAGATTACTTGCTGTGAAGGTCCTTTTTGAGTGAGCTGTGTAGGCATGCCCTAACTTCAACAAGAATATACAAATAACTATGAAAAAAGGTAACAACTGAAGTAACTTAAACAGCGTATGGAAGGTCTTTGTTATTAGACTTGATGAGCAAATGATTTTGCAATTAGAGCAACAACAACACAACAGCATACCCAGTGAAATAAAGGGTAGAATGTATGCAGGCCTTACCACTACCTCGTGGAGGTAGAGAGGCTGTTTCTGAAGGACCCTCGACTCAAGTGCTACTAATCTTGGTATAAAGGAGACAATGGAGAGAATATAGCAGCAAATAACAAGGACCGGTGCAAAGGTAGCCAAAACAACATAATTGAAACACCATAAACAACAATGATACAGATAATAGAACTAATACATCACAAAACTCCAGTCATGAAACTATGTGTAGCTATCTGCTGAATGGGCTTTGGTAAATGTAGATGTCCGGATGAATTTGACCGACAGGTTTAGGGATGTGTTTTGGAATAGAAAGAACCAGTGTAGGTCATGCTTCTAGTTTTCTTATTTTTATTATTTAACATCCCCTAATATGACAATTACGTAGAAGCATGTGTTAGATCTCTTGTGAAGTGAAATATGAGATATACTGTTTTTACCTCTTGCTATCTTAGGTTTGATAATATGCAGTTTAAAGTTTAGTTCTTTTGACTATTTGCCAAGGCCAAGAGATGGCAGACAGCTCTTTGTTAAACTTTTGCTAAATCCAATCAATTTTTTGCAGGTTGGTAGAGCAATGTTGGGCACCAGACATGAACCAGAGACCCTCGTTTTTGGATATTCTAAAAAGACTCGAAAAAATTAAAGAAGTCTTGCCCTCGGAGCATCATTGGAACCTTTTCACTTCATGACATCAATTTCCAGAGCTGACCAGATATTACGTTGAATTCTCCCATCAAACGCACTTTTGAAATTTGATATATATGTTTGTAGGATTGTGCATAGGATTAATTGGCTAAGGTCTGCAAAAACGGTTGCTGTCAAGATTCCAGCTATGCTTGTAGATTTGATCAGCATATTTTCACAACATAGCAAGTAGAACTGTGTGCCGCGAGATTTGTAACAAAACTTACTAGCTTTTATTTGTCAGATTTCCTCCCCCTTCTATTTGTTTCTCTTTTTGTTTTGGAAATGTGCTTCGCAGTGGTACTTGAAAATTAGAGTGGCAACTTTATCCAGATTTTTCTCTTTATTACTAGTTTGTAGGTCACAGACATGTCTGTTCCTAAGTTAAACATGTCTTATGATAAAAAGCATTCACTGATTTATCTTCCTACCTGTTCATTCCTCTAAAGAGAGTTATTTCTATACTCCCCCTTCTCTCTCATTTTATGTAGTTTTAACTTGGTACGGGGTTAGAAGAAAAGGAAGACTTTTGAAACTTGTAATTTAAAATAATTTTTAAATATTTGTATGATCGGAAATTATTTCATTTAAGATAAAAGAGAAATTTTACAGTTAAATTATTTTCAATTAGAGTAAAGTAATTTTTTTTTAACGGATTAAAAAAGAAAAATTACCATATAAAATAGAAAAGCATGTTTTTGGTCCCAGTCCAACTACTGTTAAATTTGTTAGGATGAAATATATTTACCTTTTCTTTTTATGCACTTTGGTGGATGAGTCTATCAGAATTAGCCTCTCTACTAAGAAGTTGTTGGGGGCACAGCATGGATGGAAGAGCAATTATTCAACCTTCGAGGTGGCCAGTGATTTGGGCTTGAAACTTTCATATTGAAGGTCTCAAGTTTGAAACTCTTTACTAGTGAACGCAAGGTGGTTAACCTTCTGGGTCAAGCTCTCCTATGTGATTTGTGAATTATTACATAAGAGCAAAAATTTGCCAAGTGCACACTCAAAGGATAGGACTGCGAGTTCCCCTTGCTATCAAGAAAAAAAAAGGGAGAAATTTTTTACTCTCTCCATCCCAGTACGTCCTCACCAACCCATTTTATTTGAAGAAAGGTTTTAACTAGACACAGTTTAAAAAGCAATAAAATTTTTAAAACCTTGGAATCATACGCAATGATATTTTTGTGGCTATACAATTATAACAAAAAGGTAACATGAAAAGTTCAACAAGTGTTTCGATTTGATCTTTTCATACAAGTGTTTCGAAGTGAAATCGAGACACGAACTAAATAGAAAAATGTGTCATATAAAATGACAGAATGAGTAACAATAAACTAAAAAGATGCAAGTTCTCTCCATCACAGTTAACTCAAAAACATTGCTTTCCCTCTCAGAATGTAAACTATGGAAAATTCTACACATACATGTTGCATTATTAAACTATCAGAGACAACATTAGATAAGCTTTTTCTTTTCAAAGAAGGTCTTCAAATGCCACAGCTGCAATCCTGCCACAGATAAACATAAAAGGATTGACAAGCCAGTCATCCAAGCCATTTTGGAGTTGGTAGATCTGTTCAATTCCTGCATTTCAGCTTCCCTGCAGCGTGCCGAAAAATTATCAAGCTGATGTTCGTGACGATTATTCACTATCTAGCTCTCGAACTCTTCATAAATGTTGCAAATACTTGTGTTTGATCCTCCAAAAATAGTACTCGCTCTGTTTCAGTTTGTATGTCTTACTTTCAAAAAGAAAGTTCTTTTCCTTTTTGGTATGTTTAAAACCATAAGATTAAAGGGCATTTTGGTACATTTAGCATATCTTTAATTTATAACCATAAGATTGAAAATTATCTTACTTTCTTAAACGCTCTGCCAAGTCATAATAAAACAAATAAATTGAAACGGAGGGATTACTAACTATGGACGATTTGACATGCATCGATGGCATTTTTGAAGAGACTGAACTTAAAATATTAACAAATGATAAACTCACCTTTCCCGGAGAAAAAACATCTCGTCATGGATGGCTTTAACATTTTCAAGCATCTTCTTTAGTTCAAATTCCATTACCTATTAAGATGACAAGATTTTATGTTAGTCACAACTCAGAACTCCACAAGGTGCAGTCAACAAGTTCATGGTCAATTTCCTCTCTTCAGAAGATCCGTCCAGGCATAAAGTTGATATAACTAAAAGTTTTTGAAATACAGGCAAATGCTACTGCCAAGAATCTTTTTTCTTCAATTATATGTACAGAAAGAACGGTACAAACTTACAAATTAATATTACTATGTCTAAATGAATAATACAAACCAATATTGCATGCGCATCCTAAAGATTCTTAATTGAGCTATTTGAGAGCACGGGGAGCTCTAAGCAACCAAACAGATACAAAGCACGTGTCGTATAAAAAATGCAACATGACGAGCCAGATGCATATCACAAGTGATGCACAAAGCAAGCGGTCCATGCACATTTTTTATTACACAACAACACACCCGGTGAGAAACTTCTATTTTAAGAAGCTCCCAATTTTTATGCAAGCTCTGAAATACTATCAAGAACTAAAGTTATTTTCTTTTTAAGATCAATAATACATCCTAATATAAAGTACCATTTCCCTGGTTTTATCAATTACAACAACAACAACAACATTACCCCAATGCCTCAAAGGCTCCAGCCCATTGCGGGATAAAGGGGGGGTCGGATGTACGCAGCCTGACCCCTATATTTACAAACATAGCGCCACTGTTTCCGGATGACCCATGATGAGCGTCGAAAGTTGCATTGACTAACTGCTACTTCACAATTGAAAGAACCACAGACAGTTTAAAGAGTCATTTTGCTTTATTCCATCATATCCCAAAGCCAAAAAATAGTGAATATTTGGCTCCATCCAAGATTGATGGAAAACCTGGTTTTATCAATTATTTGATGATTAATGGTACCTATTTGTGTATTTTGATTACAGCCAGTGTCAGGCCTCGATTTTGCCACCTTGTCAGAGTTAAAAAAAAAAAAGAAGATATTTTCATATCAAAAACATTGTTTACCAGATTACTATTGATATAGATATTTCCTGGCATTTCAAGAAGTTTTACTGCTGGAGAAATATTATTTCAAAAGTTGTCAATTGGATTTGTCGGACCACTAAAAAGAAAAAGGGGAACACTAAAAGTAAGTGCATTCAACTCCTGCTTGCTCTTAGGTACCCAAAACACATTATTGCAAAGTACTATTTTCTCTCAAGGACTACAAGGTATCTCAGGTCGATTCACAGATTTGTATGTTTAGGAGATTTAAAAACCTACATTTCAATGACTACGTACACTGCTCATCCAACTTCATTTAAACTAAAAACTGAAACTATGAGGAATGCAATAGACAGATTCAAGCTTTCACAGTTAATAATGTTATAAGACTCTACACTTGGACTTCTCCAGGAGAAGTAATGTGACTTTCACATGGAAAAAAAATTAGTACGCAAAACTAGTAGAGGGTTTAATAATGTTATAAGACTCTACACTTGGACTTCTCCAGGAGAAGTAATGTGACTTTCACATGGAAAAAAAATTAGTAAACAAAACTAGTAGAGGGTTGACTCACAAGCAGTTCAAAGAAAACGTGTTTTTTAAAATACAATTGCCAGGTAGAAAGTTTGAAATGAGCATTGTGAACATATCAGCCTTAGAAAGCGGAACACATCAGAAGACTTCTCCGTATGGATTCACTTTCCATGGAAATACAACTCAAAGATCAAAGTGAAGGACATCTGGTTCTTCAGAATATGAATGTATTATAAAGTTTACCATCAGCTTTATGCCGTCAAATGACTAGTTAAATAGAAGGTGGATGACACAAAACTTCTGTGTTGATAAAAGAACGTGTATACATTCTAATCCTACCACTGTCCAGCAAATTAAACCTAAAACCCACAGAGAATTGGATATATAATAACAGTCATGCCTAAATCCCAAACAAGTAGGAATCAATCGCCGATATGAATCCTTATTTACAATGTTTCTCCATTTACTAATTTATTTTTTATGAAGTGTAGTAATTTTGTTAAATTGTTGGACACAAAACACACCCATATACAAGAGCATACCAATAAGTAGAAGACCTACAGAAAGATATGGTTCTCCATGAACGACACCTAATTTTCCATACATATAGGAACCTCATAGGTATATCATAAGGAAATATGGGTAAAAGGCTATCCAGTGTCAACTTTCTCAACAGAAAAAAAATAGCAACAAGAAGTTATTCCTCTAATGAACAGATTTCATCTCTACACTTTCAAAATCTCTCATATTTCTCGCTCAATGACCTACGGAAGTGCTAGTGGAGCAACATTCCAAGCCTTGCAACATCTTTTCCAACTGACCATCGCTCCTTCACAGGGCCTGACATGGTATGAATCTTAAAACGAACATTATACCAAAAACAAAAACTTGTAGAAACTCTTTGTATTTTCTACTGGAATAAAAAATCTCTAAAAGATTCCTCTAAAGCATAGGACCTAAAGTAACGTACTAACATGACTAAAACAAATTCATCACTGATGGATATCGTCGATAGCGATCCTTTCCTTTCATTTTGCCCTATCTCTCGCTGAGTGTCCATGGATTTCGACGGATTGTATGTCATTTTAGACAACTTCTTTCCACGTGATTTTAGGTCTATCTCATCTTCTTGTAGCACCTTCAACTCACCATGATTTCACACCTTTGGGCCAGTGCACCAGAGTTTGATGATTGGCATGACCAAACTATCTCAAGCAACGATCTGTTATTTTATCCTCAGTGTGTCAGGTATTAAAATTCCCTCCTTTCAATAAGTAGCAATGCACTAGAATTCCATTGACATGGATTTATTTCAGTGCCTCTCTTGATGACAGAATGACGGCAACTAAAATAATAATTACTAATACTCTAATAATCTAATGAGCTTATAGAATTTTTATTCTTTTGCTGACAGTAACAAGAATCTGGAAATATTATCTACCAAATCCGAGCCACTTTGCACGAATGATTTTTAGCCTATTCTTCTTTACGTTCTTATCTACATTTGCTTCTATCTGAGAGGAAAGCACAAAAATCACACCAGTAAGTAATGCCTTATAACATCAATGATGTAGCAGCTTCTCCAGAAGAAGTAATAAACACTAAAGTTCAAGCTGACACTATGTGCAAATAAATGCACAGAATTTTAATACCTTGATGACAAATGTTGAATGATAAATCCATCCCCATCTTTTGGGATTCCATACTATTCAATAAGAGTTCATTTTACATCTAGTAGTTCCATCAAGTAGAGACTCCAGTCTCCAATATTAAGGGCGTGAATAAGGTGAGAGGGACTCAAAGGCCTCAGACTAATGTAGAAGCTATGAGACCTATGCACTAGCCAACTTAATCTTACGGCTCAGAGGAGATTGCAGGGCTTCCCAACGTGGATGAGGGCTGGAAGGAGCGCAGGTATGCATTATAAGCAAGATGATGGAGGCAATCATCACCAAGAAAACACAGTCCAAATGCTCTGAAGATGATTAATAAATTGCTTGTAATTTTTTACTTATCCAAAAAACAACTCTTCTATATAACAACTACTCTTCTAATGATGTAGTCCATGAGACTTCTCGAATGCAAATTCATCGTGCACAGGGGATTCTTATGAGCTACATTTTATATTTAGTTTTCATGAAACATAAGGATGAGTATAACCTGCCATATCATCTAGGCAAATGCATATCCAACACAAGTGTATGATACAATAGCAGCTAGATAGAAGAAGAAAGTGGGCATATTTTTATACTTAGTTTTCATGAAACCTAACGATGAGTATGAACTGCCATATCATCTAGGCAAATGCATATCTAACATAAGTTATGTGGAACCAAGATACATTAGCAGGTAGATAAAAGAAGAAAGTGAACTTACTTCAACAGAGCCTTTCTTAGCAACATTCGTCCAATCTTTAGCAGCGAAACCAGTCTTCCAGTCAAAATCGAGAGTAACAGTTACAGGGGGCTTGTGATCCGCAGCAAAGAAGCAAGTCATGTAATCCCCAGCTTCCGCTGTCTCAAAAGCAAAATGCCCTTTGATAACATTGTCCGCTTGATGATAGGTATTTCCATATGTAGATGTCACCTAAATTACACAGATCAATATTAGTTCGTCCAAAACCAGAAGAATCATATTCATTTAAAGAAAACTATCAACCAAACAATTTTTCCAAATGATATACTAGAAACTCCAGCTTTCACCGATATTGAAATAAAATGGTCCCAAATAGTTGGGAACATACGGAGATTCATATGGTGGAACCCAAACTAACTAGCTCGGGATTGAAACTAGGAAGGGCAACATGGCATGGCTGGGCGAGGCAGGTAACTGCCATTGAAACTCCAATCAGGGCAGGGCAGGTCAAATTTGGGTCGAAATTCTAAACAACATATTTTCCTTGCATATTCAATTCACCAGCTGAATGGGATGAAGATATCAGCGCAACTCATTTATAGAGAGTATTTGCTAATATTTCACAATTGCTTCTGTATTAAATTTTTTTTAATAAACCAAAGTCATGACATAAACTTACATGACTAATACATCTGAAATTAATCTTACATCAACTTCAACATAGGCTGAATCTTATTTAAGCATGATTAACTCAAGAGATTATTCATCCATAACATTGCAAGCGGCGCAGTGCGGGTTAATATTTTAGCAGGTTGAGGCTTCCTCCACCCCCCAACCCCCTCCACCACCACCAGCCCTCCCTAATTCAAACTCAGTTGATTGATTAACTGAAACATCCAACACCCACAAACCCATTCTTGATTAACCATAGATCCACCAAAAAAATTTAAACTTTCACATAAACAGATCAAATAAAGAAACCCCATTAGCTTAAACACCAAAATCAATAAAACTAACAACGAAAAAAAAAAGAAATTACCCTAACAGTGACTTTGTAAGTATCAGGCAAAGGATAACCTTCATTGGGGTTAACAATATGGTACTTTCCTACAGTCATGGCATGGCTCTTGATATCTTCAGCTATGCATTTGGTGAGACCAGATTGCAGATCAAATCGAAGGGATTTCACTTGGGTAGCAATAAACCCCAAAATTAAAACCAGAAATTGGATGTTTCTTCTCTGAATCATTGTTTAGATTTAGGAAAAATTGAAAACACAAAAGGGAAAAAATTGAGTAAATTCAAATAAACAATTGCTAGAGTTTCCACTGATGGAATGTTGGTCTGGATATGAGACTCAGATTGTGAGGGATGAAGAAATATTATTGTTATTATTATTATAGTTAAGAAAAATAGAGTAGAAAATGTTTATATTTTAAGAAAAATATAATCATTATTGTAATTAAGTTTATCAATGAGTGCAGGTAAACCGCCAAAAATGTGACGCAGTGACAGGGCTGCTCCTCTTTCACCGGACATTTCGGGTTCGAGTCTTTAATACATAAAATTTTTATTCAGAGCACTTTCTTTGAATGGAGCCTACACGATATAAATTTGGAATAATCAAACTCCAATATGGATACTGAGTATCAAATGAACAACCAAAAAAATATAAATAAAATGATAATATTAAAATTTATTAAATATTCATGAGATATTCTTTTAGAAACAAATTAAAGAGGAGGGTAAGTCACATTTCGTTACTATTGCTTAAAATGTGAATTTACGTTCAACAAAATATATTTATATTTGTTCTATTGTTAAATTTTTAGCAATTTTGGATAATGGGCTTCTATGGTACAACACCCAATACAAACTCAATAGAAGCAGAACTCAAAGCTCTCAGGAAAAGGCTCTAACTGGCCATCCAACATAATTTCTTCTTTTTGCACATCGACACTGATGCCCAAGAGATTGTAGGAATGTTCCTAACAGGTAATTTATCATGTGGTAATATTATCTTCGATTGTAGGTCATTGTTGAACAGGTTGAGAGCATGAGAGCTACATCACGTGTACAGAGAGTAGAATCAGATAGCTGAATGACGAAAGAAGGAATCAAAAGTGGTCGTTTTGAAGATACTAAAATTTTTATAGTTCCTCCCGTGCTTGTGTGCAATCAGTTGGATACAGACAACCTAGAAACTAGTTATTTTAGAAAAAAACAACTAATAAATACTTCCTATTTGGGTCGGGATATGGCCTAACTAAACTGTTTATTACTAGTTCTACGACGTGTAATCTGCCTAATGGGTGCATTAACTAGTATGCAATATAAATCTTAATCATCAAAAAAAAAAGATTTATTGCTTGTTTGTGACTAGAATGGAAAGAGTAATAATTTCATAGAGCTTGTATTGTTTATCATTGATGATTTGAATTGTTTTGGTCTAATAAATTTTAAGAAAATCATTATTGAGTTTTGTTTATCTTTTGGTAAGAGAAAATGAGTATATTTTATATTTAAAGGTTCAAGTTAAATCTAATTAGAATTATTGAAATTGGTGTTAGAAAATCATACAAAGTTTGAAGTTCATTTGGAACAATTACAACAAAATATGTGTTGGTAAATTGTTATGTGGCAATTTATTTAAATTTTGTAGTTAATTCTAGTGATTTATTAAGATTTGTAGTCATAATCATGAGTACAAATACTTAAGGACTCGTTCATCCATGTACCCATGCCTAAGGGCTTGTTAATTTGTGTAGGCACGACTCTAAGACATGCCTTACACGTTACGATTTATTCAAATACAAGTTAATTGATAACTAGTAATTTTGAATTATTATTTTATCTTAATATTGGGTAAAATAACACTACAATTCTAGAATAAGATAATTTATTCTTATTGTACTGCAATTTTATTCCAATCAAACATGAGAAAAACTCATCCTAAAACTAATCTCGAAATTAGTTATCTCTTATCTCCCATGCCAAATGAGCACTATAAATCTTGATTTATTTTCTATAAATGAATATCATTGTGTTTTGTAGAAAAGAAAAAAAAAGTTTTTGAACTATCAATACACGAAGTTCACTCGAGAGGTCGGTATTCTGTATTTCTATTGTTAGAAATATCTATTGGGTTGAATTCATCCACAATAATTGATTATCCTATTAGTTTGTTCTGCTCCTTAATCATAACACTTATTAGTACTTCATATAAATATATGCTTTATTTAGCAAAATATGTCCTCTCACGTAACTTAATCAATACATGTTATACCTTCTTTTTTTTTTTTAAGTAAAGCTAATTTCTTGATATTAAATGCAAACTTGTCGTCTTCTTTTTTTCTTTTTCTAAAAATAATCAAATCAAACTCAAATATTCATTAAATGAGATAAAAGGAGAAGGGGTTAGAAAAACACATTACAACAACAACATTATCTCATTACCTCAAAAGGCTCCCACCCATTGCAGGGTAAGGGGGGATCGGATGTACGCAGCCTGACTTCTATGTTTAAAAACATAGCGCGACTGTTTCCGGATGACCCATGATGAGTCGAAAGTTGCATTTACTAACTGATACTTCACAATTGAAAGAAGCGCAGACAGTTTAAAGAGTCATTTTGCTTTATTCCATCATACCCCAAGCCAAAAAATAGTGAATCTTTGGCTTCATCCGAGATTGATGAAAAGGGTCAGAAAAACACATTATTCAACAAAAATATGTCCTCTCACATGTCTTGAATATATGTGCTACACCAATTTTTTTAGTAATGCTAGTTTATTGATATTGAATGCTCACTTATTTTCTTAACTCAAATCAGACTCATATGTTCGCCAAATGAGATAACGAAAAAGGAGGTGAGAGAAAATAATTATTAAGCAAAAATATATGTTTGCTTAAAATTGTTTTGCTTTCTCAAATTAGTCATTTGATTAATAGTTTGTTTGGCCAAATAAATTATAAATTATTATCTCTATAAACACATATTTTAATATTTACAAAGTTGACTATTCAGACGGTTACCCAATTTTAAGAAATTGACCATTAATTTTTTTTCTTTTTCTTTTTAATTTATTGTGTGTCATGAGAAGACATTTTACTTCATCTAATCAACTTTATTAGTCATCTTTCTAGAATTTTATATTTTTCTATGAGATCAATAACGCGGCAAAATTAATTATTAAAAATATTAAAATACTAATTAGGAATCTGAACTTTAAAAATCCGATCCAACATTGATCTGATCCATTTCCTTTTTCTTTTAAAACTAGATATCTACGTCTGTGCTTGCACGAACTCAATATTTATTATTTTTATATCTTAACTTATGTAATATAAATAGAACTTATTAAATATTATCATTTATAGTATTTTTCATACTTATCTAAATTCGTAATAATTTTACATAATTTTTTAATTAAATAATACATATTATTTCTTTTATCCTTTTCTACGTGATGTCACTAGATTAATTTCAATAATCAATTAAATTTTTTTATTTATTTTTTAAAAATTTTAAAATCAAGCAGTGAAATAGACACGTCAATGGATAGCTGTCTGCTAAAGCAACCAGCTGAAATAGACATGTCATCCAATTGATGCTTGCTTTAGTTGCTCCATAGCCTTTTCTATATATTAGAAATATTACTATTGTTAATTAGGTAGATTTATGATAATTTTTACGTAATTTTCTAATTAAATAATATGTGTTATTTCTTTTGTTCCTTTTTATGTGATGTTGATAGATTAATTTTAATAATCATTTAAATTTTATATTTGTTTTTCAAAATTTGAAGCTGTCAAATATCATGATTTATAGTATTTTTTTTATACTTATCTAGATTCGTGAAAATTTATATGTAG